>PVKS010004987.1:63559-88683 GCA_004027875.1 Aplodontia rufa
GAGAGAGAAAGAGAGAATCAACTTTATTTAGTTTTTCATGTGGCTTTTGTTGCTCCAACACTTCGTTGTGTACCTTGTGTACGTGGTGCTGGGGTTCGAGCTCAAGTACTCACACATGCCAGGCAAGTGCCGTTACCACTGAGCCACCGCTCCAGCCCCCCACCTCAGTCTCTTGAGTGCTGGAAGGACAAAGACACGTGCCACCATGTTTGACCACTGTTTCTCTCTCTTTCTCTCTCATCTACATTTGAAAAAGAAGCAGCAGCAGAGTGGGAAACACAGCAGCCCTGGTTCATAGCAATCCTCAAACCACGAAAAGCAGTAGTTGCAAAGCCTCTCTGCCCTGGAGGCAGCGAGTTCCTGCAGCCTGGAGGGTGGAAGTGGAGACTTCTCTTCTGAGTACTTGTCCCTTCCTCTCCACAGCCCCAGGATTTATCCTATTGCAAGTTGTTACTGCTATTCTACTCTAAGGGCACATATGAAGTATGCTTTGTAGAATATGTCCTGCTTGGGGCTGCTTAGTTTTCAAAAGGGACTTCAGGGGGCTGGCGCAGGGGCTCGTCAGTTACAGTGCTTGCCCAGCACCATGAGTGCACAGGTTCAAATTCCAGCACCCATGTACACAACTAAGTGTCAGAGCAATGAAAGCCATGTGAAAAACTCAATAAAAATTGATTCTCTCTCACACTGTTTTTCTCCCTTAAAAAAAAAGGGGTTGGGGGACTTCAGTGGTATGGGCTTGGAGGCAATCCTGTGTAATCACACAGCCATTCTTTAAGTCTAGAAGCTGGTCTTTTGTGGAAAATGTATGGAAACAGAACTTCCCCACAGCCTCCAGAGGGAAACACAGCCCCACCAACATCTTGATTTCAAGCCATTGCCACTCATTTCAGACTTCTGACCTCGAGAAATATAAGACAATAAATTTATGTTGTTTTAAGCAATGAGGTATGTGGAAGCACGTTATAGCAGCGTCTGTTTGTTAATATAGGGAAGCAGTGATACCACTGAACCCAAAGAAGCAGAAAGCTGGAGAGATGAGGAGAGGCGTGTTGATGACCATTCCTCTCCTGACCTTTGAACGCTCCTATGTTGTAAGCACAGTAAAGTAAAGGTAAGCACAGTAAAGCCGGGAGTAGAAACTTCCAACCAGGTGAACGCACAGGCCCAGGCTTGGGACTCCACCAAATCTGTCTTTTGCTCCCTGTTTTATTTCCTGGCACAGCAATCTGCCTTCCTAATGTCTCCTCTGCCTCTCACTGTTCAGTCTGAAGAACCAGGGTTCTCTCCATCAGCTCCTACCGCTCACCCTCCACATAACTCTGTGCTTGTTAAATCTCTGACATTTACATCCTCACCTAATAGATCTCTCTGCAGCTCTGGCACCACAGTAGGCCCACCATCTGCCTGGTTCCCAGGATGAACTCGAAGAAGCAGAAATTTAAGGAAAAATGATGTTGTGATTGGTGGACTATAACACCAAGGACTGAGCAATCAATAATTTACACATCGGACCCATGAAATAACAGAAAAGAAAAGAAACAACTATACTATCTATAACAACTAAAAATTATAATAAGCTATTCAAGCCTTAAAAAACAGAAATAAATGTCCTGTCTGTATAACCCTCCTAAGAAGGCCAACTATACCATGAAGAATACAATCAGCAATTATATTCAACATTATTAAACCAGAAATTTGACTTACCCAGGGAAATTATGCAAAGTACTTAAATATTAATATAATAATAATTACATAAATATTAATTGACTTATAATCATGTAGATAATAATACTACTCAAGAAAATACTCAACTTGTTAGCAGTAATTGACTCAGTGATTTCTTTTACTTTATACTTTTTCTGTTTTGTACTAGAGATTGAACACAGGGGTACTTTACCACTGAACTACATCCCCAGTCCTTTTTATTTATTTTATTTATTTATTTTAAAGAGAGAGGGACAGTGAGAGAGAGAGAGAGAAAGAGAGAACCAAATTTATCAGTTTTTCATTTTGTTTTCATTGCTTCGACACTCCGTTGCATATGTGATACTGGGTTACAAACCCACGTCCTCAAGCATGTCAGGCAAGCCGGGGGCTGTAATTCCTAAGTCACCACTCCAGTGCCCCTTTTTATTTCTTATTTTGATACATAGTCTTGTTCGGTTGTTAAGGCTGGCCTCCACTTGTGATCTTACTGCCTCAGTCTCCTAAGTCTCTGGGATTACAATTGTTGGCCACCATGCCTCATTGCTTTGCTACCTTTTCTATGCATCCTAACATTTCTTCAAAGAAAATTGATCCCCACTTTTACTCGTTTAGTGGTTTTTACCCCTTAACTTCTCTTTAATCTGATGTTAACATAGCTACACCACCTTCATTTTGGCTGGTATTTGCTTGCTATACTGTTTTGTATCCCTTTAATTTTAATCCTCTGTGAGCCTTCATGTGGGTATGTCTGTCATATAATTTCAGGATCAAAATGATTCTGACAATCTCTGTCTTTTCATTGGTGAGTTTTAGTTAGATATATTTTGTAGTGTCCAGATAGATTTGGACATAAGCTACCATCTTATTCTGTTTCTATTTACATTTCTATTTTTCTGTCTTTTCTCCTTTCCCGGTTCTGATTAAATTAACAAAAATTTTCAGCATCCCACCTCTGATTTCTAAGGTTACCTTTTATTTATTTTTTAGTTTTAATTTCTTTCCAGGACTGAAGATTGAATCCAGGAGCACTTTATCACAGAGCTATATCCCCAGCCCTTTTTTATTTATTTTGAGACAAGATATTTCTCAGTTGTTGAGGCTGGCCTCAAACTTGTGATCCTACTGCGTTAGCCTCCTGAGTTACAAGTATTTCAAGACAGTGCCACAAAACCCTGCTATTTTGAATAATATATTTAGCTATATTATTTTTAGTTCTGTAATTTATTTTTCCTTCCATATTTTTATATTGGTGCATTGTAGTTATAGATAATGGTGGTATTCATTGTTACATATTCATACATGCACACATTATAACAATATAAATTGGCCAGTATCATTCCCCAAGGTATATTATTTTTCTAACAGTGTCTGATATTATTCAACAGTTCTATCATACTGCAGAACATAACCCCAGCACAGGCTATTTTTATCTATTCTACCATTAGCACATTGGATTAGTTTATCTTTGTTGGTAACACATGGTGATGAGGGTTAAATTAGAATAATAATATCAGAATAAAAAATATCTGAAAAATATTTAAAGGAGAATTCAACAGGTTTGCAACTGAATGATCCTAGTCTTTTCAACAAATTGCATTTTTCCTTTCATTTTTTTCAACACTATAAATATTCACATCTTCATTTCAATTGTTTTTACGTATTTATTCAAAGATTTAGTATTTGTTGTTCAGTATAAAAACTGTACAGCCTAGCTGAACTCTTCCCAACCCCTGCCTCTGCTTTTCTTTAAGAACAGAATGCTTACAGGCTGAGAGTCCTCCTCTGCACACACAACAGTGGAAATCAGCTAGATCCAAAATGGCCACCTAAGTGACTTCTAATAGACCCCAATCCCCATTATAATTCAGTCTGCAGGCTAAATGACACCTCCCCAACAGTGCCGTGGTAGTTAACCATTGTCATGTGGATGGCCAGGAAAAAAAAAATCAATAGAGCAAAAAGAGGTGGTATTGAATCCTGGAAAGTCTCTGCTTAGTCCAAGAAAAAGACATGAATATTCCTCCCCCTCATTTCTTTTACCCTATACTTTACTTCCCCACCCCTAACAGGAGCACTTGATTTGTGAGCTAGACTCCCACTTCTCCACTCTTTGGTCACTGAATAAACTTCTGCTGTTTGATCTCAACCTCAGTCTCATCTTTGGCTTCACAACACAAAACAGAAGATGTCTCTTCTGGGAACCAGTCTTAGGGAAGGGGACATCAAATTGTGGGTAGAATGATGAAACCAGCACTGCTCTACCACCAACCTGTTTAGAATTCAGTTTCCTCTTCTGGGGTGTGGGGGGCGAGATTAAGAATTGGATTCACAGGGGCTGGAGCGGTAGCTCAGTGGTTTCGGCGCTTGCCTGGCAAGCACAAGGACCTGGGTTCAAACCCAGCACCACGTACACAACTGAGTGTTGGAGCAACTAAGGCCATGTGAAAAATTAAATAAAGTTGTTTCTCCCTTTCTCTGTCTCTCTCACTGTCCCTCTCTCTTAAAAAAAAAAAAAAAAAAAAAGAATTGGATTCACAGATCCTTTTTAGCCCTGAAATTTGTTGATGGTTTTTAACAATTCAATTCAGTCAACTTTAATTAAATACTTCATACTAAAAATGAATAAAATGTGTTTCATAACCTTAAAGAGTTTATAATACAGTAAATCTACTATAAGGGCATATAATAGTCAATATATTTTTCTTCTTCTTGGCCACCATCATCGTATCGCTTATGTTTTTTTCTTCAGGACTGCTTAGTTCTAAGGCCGATATTAACACTATTGGAGCGCAATGTAGAGATAATTTGTAACGTCAACCCTAGGCATTTCCATTCATACATGCACACATTATAACAATACAATTTGGCCAATATCATTCTCCGAGGTGTATCATTCCCCAAGGTCAATGTGAGTGGAGTGAAGAGCCTCTTGGGAAAGACATATCCTACAGAAAAAGGAGCGAGTAGCAAGATTAGCTTCATTTTGGTAGGGTCCATGAAAATGAATGAACAGGAGAAGCTTGCTCATCAGAACTCATGCACTGTAATGGCTTACCTATGTCTTGGGATTTCTTGACTGTGAGTAAAGAAAACATATTTTTAAAAAACTGGTATAAGTGCTCACTATTGAATGATTTAATTACTAAATAGGTCATATTGAAGGTTTAACCAGAGTTGAACAAAACACTTTAATCTCTTCACTCCTGAGCTACAATTTAGAATGGTAGATACTAAAGTAAAGCCTAGTCTTGAATGATCCATTCTCTGAAGGTCATAGTCTCCAAAATAGTGAACTAAGGCTCTTTGATTCCATAAATGGACATATATGGAGGCAACATTTTCTCATTTCTACATTTCCTGTGCCACGCATTCTCGTTTGTCGACACCCTTTCTGTACTCATGTCTCCGTCTCAAGGGTGACCTTGAAAGGTTGTGGACTCTACAAATGGCACCTTTTCTCCTCTAACTTCCAGTTCTGTTCAACTAATTGGAGGCTGTACCAGGAGGTCTATGTTCAGGAAGGGAGTGATACCAGGTATTTATTCCCCAGGATCTCTTCACTGTGTACCACTAAAGAAGACTGCAGCTGTTGGGTGACCCTCTCCAACAGTTACAGATCTTTCTCTGGATGTCAGCTACTGATGGCTCCTTTGTCCTTTCAGGTTCCCCACTGCTGCTTGCCCTACAGATTAATCCTCCCTGTGTAGTGTCTTTTAACACTGCCCACACCCCTGTAAATAGTTACTCCATTAAACACTCTTCAATTTTCCCCAGTGAATGTGCCATCTGCTTCCTTCCAGGTCCTGGATGATATACCTTCCTAGAGATTTTCAAAGTAATCTCAGCTATCCCAATGATTACCAGTCTTCCCCATTTCCCACATTATACATAGAGCTTGCAATTTGAGTTGATACTAGTAAAGCATTCATATCAGGGGTTAGTAGCTATTACTACATACTCAATAATTGCTGTCTCTTTCCCATTCCTCTTATTCCCAACCTAATTCTCCATTTGAGGTATTATTAACCCTATTTAGTATCCTTATATTTCTTCCCCAACTGGTTCAATTGAGATTAAGTTAACTCTGGCCCCAAATGGCACAGTCAAACGGTGACAGAGCATGCCCATAATCCTGGCTACTAGGGAAGCTGAAGCAGGAGAATTGCTTGAGCCTTGGAGTTCAAGGACAGCCTGGGCAAATACAGCCGAAAAACACAAAAGCAAAACAGACAAACCACCACCACCACCACAAACTGTAAAACCCCAAAATGTCACAGTAAAGAAACGACAGATTTGAGTCTTAAACCAAGATACATTGTACCTTACCACACCACTTCTCACTACATCATGATGGAATCTTACATTTGTATCCCTCAGCACTGCCTTCTTCAGTGCCCCAACAGAGTAGCTGCATTAAAAATATTTGTTAAATAATGGAATGAATAAATTATCATCACTTATACATTTACTTAGCTTGCTATGTATGTTTAAGGAAAAATATGCAGAATGATTACAAATTTTGAGTCCTATAAAGAATGGTTGTTGATGTTGACAAGTACTTCTACTTATATTAATATTACTGTATTTTGTTAATGTCCAGCTCCTCAAGTGGACTTTATATTTCAATTCCACCTTCAGTAATTTCCAGAAATAAATCATTAAAAGCACATTTTACAAAACCCAAATTATGACTATTTGTAATAAAACACTTTAAAATTGTGGTAAAGCCTACTTATTTTTCAAATATATATTCACAGAAGTTAAAAATTTTCACATGAAAAATGTTTCATGGCAAGTTATAGGGTAGTCCTTAGATGTTTTTACTTTTTAAATCAGGTATGTGACTCATTACAATTGCAGGTTTCTAAACACCAAGCTCCATCTTGAGTCCAAATGTATGGCCTTACTGCATAATAAAATCCCAAGTCCATGTTGTTCTGTTTTTAAAAATGAAGTTTTTCCTTGACTATTAACTCAATAAATGTTATAATAACAATGAAAATACAGAAAATTTAAAGTGAATTTAAAAATTAAATACCCATAATCACACAGTCCTAAAATAATAGTAACCTTTGAATACATTTTATTCGTTACTTTGTTTATGTGTATTTAAGATAATTTTTTTTTTTGCCATTATGTGATCACACTGGGAGTGTGTACATAAGCATGTGAAATAGGTTTAGTGTTCCAGCCTCGACTTTGAATCTTGAGGGAAAGCATGAAGGAACAAAACTCATGCATGAGATGGCTGCAGGGCTCAAACATGCACATTCTAGCACTGAGTGACCACTAGTGGTGGTGTGCTGTAGAGTGACCTCAAAAGTCCAGTGGCAATGATGCTAGAGGTGGCTCCCTAAGTAGCGATCTTTGTGACATGATCTTGAGTGCATTTTTCCTGCTTTAGTTTCTGCCTGTTTTCTACGCTTCGGGTTCTCAAGATGTTTAGTCAATTTTGTGAGTTCACTGACAGCCTCACAGCAAGTTTCCTTATTGTTTATATCAATGTGAGTCTTGTTTCTTTGACTTGCAGCTGAATGCATCCTAAATGATGTTTCAAGATAAATCTCTGAATTTACAAATGTTAGACTATTTTTGATTTATAAAAGTTGCATTTTCATATGGATTAGCTTAACTGAATCTGGCAATAGGAAGGCAGTGCTTGAAATGTGGGATTGACTGTTTCAAGGAAGGGCAACAGCAAGGATGATTCACCATATTTCTGGATTTGGAATAAGTCTCACTTAACCATAGTACAATGTTGGTTTTTCCAGGTATTTCTACAGTAGAATACACTTCATTAGGATATAGAAAGATATTAGGTTGCATCCTTTTATGTTTCTTATTTTAAAAATTGAAAAAGTAAACTTAAAAAACACTTAACATATGAATCAGTTCATCTGTCACACAGTTTCATTTCACCAAGGTATGAGACCAACATGAATCTAGGTTTAATGAGGCTTGCTTGATAATTGTATATTTGGGAGTCTTTCTTAAAGAAAAGGAATTTTGAAATATGAGCACAAAATTAGGTATGAAAGTAGAGCAATCTGTTGCACAACAATGGATTGGATAACAATGGACCACATTTGTGATAGTGGTCTCACAGGACTATAATGGAGCTGAAAAAATTCCTATTGCCTCATACTTTTGTGTATCTTTTCTATGCTTATATATATTTAGACACAAAAACCACTGGGTTACAATTGCCCACAGTATCCAGTATAGCAACATACCTTATATGTTTGTAGTCCAGGACCAATTGGCTGCACAATAGGGCCTAGGTGTGTAGTAGGCTATAGAAAATAGGTTTGTGGAAGTACACTCTATGATGTTTGCACAATGACATCTCTCAGATTAAATTACATTAAAATGCATCTCTCAGAACACCTCATGGTTAAGTAATGCATGACTGTATAGTTATTTAGAAGAAGAAAAGAAACAGGAATTTCAGCTTCATGTGATTTTTTTTTCACAAGGAGGAAGAAAATGTATAGTGACTTGGCAATTTTATGTGCCCAATTATTTAGTGTATGGAAGCCAATAGAGACTTCATTTTGATTAGGCAGGATGAGAACTAAATCCTCCACTTAAAATTTTGCACAATCTCACAGTTAAACTAATGTTCTGCAGACTAGTATCTGGCTCCAAACATTTTAAACTGTTTCTCTTCTACTGTGCGCACCCTTCTGGTACATAGCATGGCTGAACACATTCAGATCACAAGATGACTTCTGGCCTTGGATCTTTGTATCACAGAAGCTGTCAGAGTTAGCACTGTGGTAGTAAAAAGCTTCCTGGAAACCATTTCTATACTAAGATACCTAACAATAGCTTACACATAAATATCTTCCACGAAACCCAAACTAAATGTAGCCGTCATTCAAATTCCACTTAGATCCAAACAGATGCCTGCTACCACTCCAACCCATGAGGGGGTGGAAGATGGAGGGGAAAGTAGAGCAGAAACAGTGGTCTATAACATTGTGTAAGATACTCTTGAAAGTGAAAGGTTTTGAATCATTAACTCCCCTAGTTGCCTAGAAACTCCTCTTCTGGTATACAGGTGATACTGAGGGTAAAGAGGGGGAAGTTACATAATTCAGAGTATCCTAAGGTAATTCCTTCCATAGGTACAGAAAAGACTTGATCTGCAATGTACTATGACACATGACAGTTTATATGAGCCCAGATACATAGATTTATGGATTATATTTTCTAGTTTTAAATAAGTTAACCATCAAAAAATGCACAAGTGTCTTTAAAATATTCTTAAGAAACCATTCTTTGTAGCTAATACTAATAATGAAAGTACAAGTAAAAGACAAGAAAATGACAGAGCCTATAGTTCTGCTATTTCTATGAATTTTTGTTGACTACATAATGAGATGAAAATAATGATGTAATCAGATGTGACAAGAGTTGGCCCCAAAACTTCAAAAATTTCAAAGAGACTCTCTGAAATGTGGATTTATATCCAATAATGATAATATGAGGAAATCATGATTGGTTAAGCATTTAAAACGCTTATTTCATTTTTAAAAATTTTATATTTGAATTGAGTTCATGGTATAAAAGCATTAACATAAAAATGCCATAATAAAATAATACCTAAGTTTACATAAATTATGCTTGCATGTTTTAAAATGTTATACTAATATGGGTGAGTTATACTAATATGGCTAAATGATAGCCTGTAGTAATTGGAACCCAAATCACGTTCCTAAAGAGATTTAGCTTTATGCCAGTTATGTAGTGTTGCATTCCTGTAATCCCAGCTACTTAAGAGGTTGAGGCAGGAGGATCACAAGCTCTAGACCAGCCTCTACAACTCAGTGAGACTGTCTCAAAATAAAATAAAGAAGGGCTGGGGACATGGCTTGATGATAAAGTGCCCCTGGGTTCAATTCCTAGTACCAGCGGGGGAAAAAAAAACCACTACACACACACAGACACACACACAATGGGTGGATGGCTTCTATAGCACTGGCTTATTTGAAGTAAGCTGGAATAGTAGCAAGTGTTACATATTTATGGGTTTGCATCATTTCTTAGTTTATATTTTTGTCATTCACTAGGTGGAACATGTGAGATATCCTTTGGGAAGCCTGCCTAGCTTAAAGCAACCATCTCTCACTGAGAGTACACCATTTCCTAATTCACAAGATAGGATTTGTCAGCCATGTTTTTTGTTTGTTTGGTTTTTGTCTCCCAGTGCTGAGGATGAAGCTAAGGTCTTGAATCTGCTAGCAAAGTATTCAACTACTGAGCTACACCTGCAGTGGTGTTTTTACTCTGTGACTCCACCCACCTTGGAAAATTTTGATTGGCCTAGGAATAGACTCCTACAGAAATTGAAGAAATCTTTCTCCTTAGATTTTGAAATTGAAACTAAGACAGTGCCCATTTTCTTGGATGGTGACTATTTGAACCTGGAACTGAGGTTTCCATTGTTGAAAAGCCATGTGCATATAAAAGGAGAGAAAGCTCTTTTGTACAGAGAAACAGCAGCTTGCACAGAGAACCTTAGCATATTATTATCTGCTTTCCAACAGATTAGTTAGAAATTCTACAATAAGAAAAGCAACATCTGTACTCGGTGTAGCAGACTTCTTTTCTGCTTCTCTTAAATATTTTGATTAGTATATTGTTTACATTGCTGTCGTAATGCAATTGCAGGAATGGAGTCACAGCCAGGGAAAGTGAGAAGCTGTTAAAAACAAGATAATGAATTCTCTCCTGAAGCCTCCAGAAGGAATGCAGCCTTGCTGACGCTTTGATAAGCCTGTAGGACCTGTTTTGAACTTGCGGCCTCTAGAACTGTAAGATAATAAATGTGTTGTTTTAAGTCACTAACTTTGTAGTAATTTGTTACAGCAATAATATGAAAATAATACAGGTAAGCTAAAGACAGTTCTTCTGCAACACTTAATGTACCATTGTTCAAATTTTTCCTAAAGGGGCTGGAGCAGTGGCTCAGCGGTTACAGTGCCTGCCTGGCATGTGTGAGGACATGGGTTCAAACTCTAGCACCACATACACAATCAAGAGTTGGAACAATGAAAGCCATGTGAAAAACTAATTAAAAATTGATTCTCTTTTTCTCTCTTTTTCACTGTTCCTCTCTCTTTAAAAAACAAAAATAAAAACAAATTCCTTCTAAGGAATCTTTAACTTTCAGTTCTATGTAGATTGGACTGAAAGAATGTCAGAATTGGGAGGGACCTTATGAAGGAAAAAAGTTAAAAGACTAGTCAAATGTTACTAGGGTAGTCAGTTGTTGAGCCAGGATGAGATCCCAAGTCTCCAACCTTTCACCTATATACAGTAGTGACCATGAAATGTCCAACAAAGACTGGTTTATAGAAAGTATTCAATAAGTGCTAGAGTTTTTGTTATCATACATTTTCCTTTGTAATCTACACTAATATTTCATTCTTTTGAAAACTGCCAACTAAGAAGGTATCCCGCAGTCACATTTTAAAATTATCAAAAAGGTAAGTACCAGTAAGTGAATGAGTAATCACCTGGACCATCGCACACATTAAGAGTAATTTTGGGGCTTGAGAGGGGGCTCAGCGGTAGAGTGCTTGCGCCTGGCAGGTGTGAGGACCCAGGTTCCATCAAATAAGTGGAGGAAAACAAGAACTAGATGAAAAAACTTTTAAAAATCAACTTTCTTCTTTTTTTTTTTTTTAAAGGGAACATTTTGCCTTAGGGCAATATCAGATCCAAAAAGATGGCTTGATTGGCTTGAGACAGCTGCATTTTTCACATCTATGGGAACAAAATACGAAGTCTAGGACCTTCCAATAGTGGTGACTCTGGTAAACCATATTTTTAGGCCGGTGCTTGGAAGTAAAGGCAAACCAAAATAAGTCAAGATAAAAGCCCTGGCTGAAAATTTGGCAGTTAAATAGGTGCTATAAAAGTAAACCTTAATAGATTTTTAAAAGAATCAGAAATTCTAGAACTTCAAATTACAAAAATGCAAAATTAGTATTTTTTTTTTTCAAAATTAGTATTTCAATAGGTGAGTTAGCACCACAGGAGAGAGAATCAGTAATCTAGCAAATATATCAGAGAAAAAGTTACCCAAAGAGAAGCACAAGGAGATCAAAGGATGGAGGGGGAGGAAATAAAAGATAGCCAAGAATAGAGATGAGTGTTTGTAGTCCCTGTATTCAGGAGGCTGAGCAGAGGGATCATTTGAGACCAAGCCTGGACAACATATCCAGACCTTGTCTCCAAAAAATAAAGGATAAAAGTGGATAGAAAAAAAGTCTAATATTTAGAGTCATAGAAGAAAGGGAGGGCAGAAGCAATATTTGAAGAGGTAACAGCTGAGACTTTTCTTTCTTCTTTTGGTTTTTGTTTGTTTTATATAGCATCATAAACATATTTATTTGTTTTCTAGAATACAGTCACTCTCACACTCTTGTCCCATGACATGAAAGGCAAATTTCTTCAGTGGTCCCATAACCTCTAATTCTAGTTAGTATTGGAAGTTTTTCTCCTAGAAACTAAAGTGATTCCTTTATCTGGGGATGATAAAATTAGAGAAGAAGTCAGAATTAGAGAATTTTTCTGAACTCATGAACCATGTCTACCTATATATTCAAAAGCTTCAGTGAATCCAAAGCATTATATACAATAATAAACTTCCAAAGTCTAAAAGAGAAAAATCTTTGGGCTGGAGCTATGGCTCCACGGTTACGGCGCCTGCCTCGTATGTGTGAGTACTCAAGTTCAAACCCCAGCACCAGGTACACAACAAAGTGTCAGAGGAATGAAAGTGACATGAAAAACTAAATAAAAATTCCTTCTCTCTTTCTTTCTCACTGTCCCTCTCTCTCTTAAAAAATTATATACATATAAATTTATATATAAATATGTAAATAAATATAAATAAATAAATAAATAAATATATATATATAGAGAGAGAGAGAGAGAGGGAGAAATTGTTAAAGACTAACTACCTTCAAAGAAGCAGTAGACCCACTGACAGCTAACTTTTCATAGGCAACAATGGAAGTCAGGACCTTGGAATGATTTTTGTGTACTGAAAGAACATAAACTGTCTACTGCCACCTCTCCTCTTATTCTATCGTCTCCCTCTTTCACTTATAAAGGACCCCGGTGATCACTGTGGGCCCACCAGGCACAAGAATAGTCTCCCTGTCTCCAGATCTTTAACTTAACCATACCTGCAAAGTCCCTTTTGCCTTTTAAGGCAACATATACACAGATTTCAGGGATCAGGACGTCTATGGCGGGTCATTATTCTGCCTACTACATCACCAATCTAAAAATTGCTCCACCCATTCAGTGGCTCCTTTCTTTGCTAATGCCCCCCTGGAAGAAAGCCATTCAGTATTTCCAAGAAGTAGAAGAGGGTACACTTTGCATATCATCTCATTTAATCTACCATCAACCTTAGACCTTGGTGAAGTAGACATTATCTGATTTTAAAGATTCAGAGATTAATTTGATTGAGGTCATCAAGCTAGTAAAATGTCTTGACTACAAATTTGTACCTTGATCACCAAATTGGTTTCCATGCCAGCAACCAAGCTTGTTCCGCTATACTAAGTACAGATGTTGCTTGGCTTATTGTAGAATTTCTGACCAGTCTTGTCTCCGAGGAAACACACTCTAATATGTGGGGTTTAAAATGGGTGAAAAAGAAAGAATGATGGGATTGGGGGTTCCAACCGGAGAGAGGTCTTTGAATAAAGTACTGGCGACAAAAAGCTCTTACCTTTTTATTGATCCTGTGACCCAGATTAAATCACTTAGGTTCCATTAGACCTCAGTTCTCGCATCTGTAAAACGGGAAGTCTGGACCAAAAGGCACCTTTTTCTGCTGTTTTGGCTTGGATATTTTGAGTCTAAGAAAAAAAAGCCCCTGGCCTCAAGATATCTCTACCTTGTTGTGTGGCTTCTAAGATGAAGTTAGAAGCATCTGAACTACGCCAGATTAGTCCTACTGCAGATGTGAGCAGAAAAAATAAATGAAGGGAATAGCAGGGGGGGGCATGGAAGAAGTTGATGACCATGATTGACAGTAAGAGATAGAAACATGAAAAGTATGCAAATAACTCAAGATAACCACAAACAGGTACCTAGCGCTTACGATGCAAATAAAGCCGCTGTCGCAAAGATGCAGGGCGAAGATGCAGGAGCGAGGCATTGTTCGTGGCCTCCAGGGGCTCACAAATGCAGGGGACTGCGCTCTGTATTTAATCCTGGACCTGTAACTCCCACCTCCGGGAGCATTCAGTGTGAGAAATGTAAGAACAGTTCTGAAAAGGAAAATGCTTCTGTAAATGTACGCGTGCTCTAAGGAATGTGAAAGGACAGTCTCTGGAAACAACTGGGGCCCACCGGTTGCGGGATGCGCGAGCAGGAGAAGGAAAACTGTCCGCCCCTGCTCCGCCCCCGGGCCAAGCCCAGACACAAAAGAAACCCGCTCAGCGCTCGCAGGCGCAGCCCTTTCCGCCGCCTCGCAGCAGCCGGGCCGCAGAGCCCCAGCAGCCCGGGCGCCCCCCGCCCCCGTCCCTCGGGCCTCGGAAGTGACGCAGCGCGCCCCGCCCCCGCCGCTAGATCCGCTGCTGCTGCCGCGGCGGGCGGACCTGCAGGAGGCGGCGGCGGCGGCGGCGGCCGAGGCCGAGGAAGATGGCGGACGGTGTGGACCACATAGACATTTACGCGGATGTGGGCGAAGAGTTCAACCAGGTACGTGAGGGCCCGGGGCCCCGCCGCCGACGCGGCGGCGCTGCGGCCTGGACGCCGAGTGGGGCCCGCCGCGGGCCGCAAGCCGGCGCGGCTGCACACGGTGCTCCCTTGTCGCCTCGGGGCCGCGCCGCTCGACCCTAGCGCGGCGCCCCTCGCCCCCCCGTTCTACCGCGTCGTTTCGCCGGCCGCGGGGCCTGGAGCGCGGGTGCGGGCCGCGGTGCAGCCGCCGCCGGCCCCTCCCTCGTCGCCGCCTCACGCCCCATTGTTGGTGGCCGCGGGCGAGCGCTTCCCGCCGCGCTAGGCCCGGGCGGTGGGGCCGCGTGTGCGCGGCGGGGAGAACGGGCCGCCGGGTCCCCTCCCCCGCCGCGGCTGGAGAGGAAGCCCCGGCAGGGCGCGCGCCCGCCGCCGCCTCCAGCCCGTTCCTGCCGCCCGGCTCTGATTCCTCCCGTCGCTCCATTTTGTCTGCCTGTCCGCGCACGGTCGCCTCATGGAAGGCCGCGTTCACAGCCCTTTGTATCCCGCGCGCCCAGTCCCCGGGGCTCCCGCTCGCGTTGGCGACCGGTCTCGGCGTGGCGCGTTCCTCCGTCTGCGCTCGGTGCAGGCGGCCTGCAAGGTGGGCGCTCTGCAACAAGTCCTCTGACTTGCGGCCCCGCCGACGGCCTGACCGGGATCGAGGGCTGTGCAGCGCCTTGGAGGCCCAGGGGTTCTTGGGGTTTGACAGGGAAATACCCGCGAAGATAAATGACTGGGGCCAGAAGGAAGCCTCGGGAGCGCGGTGGTTGGATGGAACAAAAAGATGGTAGCTGCTGCACAGATCAGAGTGATAAAACGAAGAGGGGGCGTTTGTCCGAATTCCCAGTTGTAACATAAAGAGCTGTAGATGCGACCTTGTTTTTGAGAGAAGAGTGCTCTCCCGAGTGCTCTGCTGAGCGATTTGGACGGTTGGAGAGGGTGGGAATGCAGGTTTCCCGGCGGCTCGCAGGCCGCGGCTCGCCCAGCACTAGCTGCGGGCCGAGGTGTGCGGTGAGCAGCATCCTCGCTGAAGCCTTCGTTGGTTACTGGAGTGGGGACGTTTAAGCTCTTCACCGCTGCTCGCAGCTTTCACCGCATTTTCTGTAGTAACACGTTTTAAAAAGATCGTATTGACTAACTGCGGTGCGCTTGACAGCTTTTATTTTATTTTTTAATTTTTAGGTCCGTGACAGAAGCTGAATACGATTCCGTTGGTTTATGTGCCCTCCCCCGTTAAATCTTATTTGTGATTAAGGGCTCGAGAGTTTTAAAAATACGGAAACTCAGAAATCCTTACCCTTGTATTTTTCAGGAATGACTTTGTGCTGCTGGTTTAAATATTGGGGGGGGGGAGTAATTTGCTTAAGCTTTAAATGTTTACTGATACTCCCTCCGTTAAAGACTGGATGTGTTTAAGTGTAACCCATTGCAATAAAACGTTAAGTTCGAAAATTATTTTTTTTATTGTGCTTGTATTTTGAATACCTGGTGCCTTAGTTGTGTCAATTCCATACTGAAAAATTGCCTTGAATGCTACACAGATTTTAATATTTTTTAAGGTCAAAGACCTCCAGAAAATTTCCTTTACTTATAGAATATAACATTGCATCCAAAAAAGCGACTGCAAGGAAAGGAACAATTCATTAGCCTTTTTTTTTTTTTACAACAATACATTGCTTCATCTTTGGATGCACTTAATTTTAGAAGGTAACTTTCTTTAATACCTCTTCCTGGAATATTTTTAGGCTAATGTATACTTAATTTGGGAGGGACATCTATCTCCCTATCCAGATAAAACTGAATGGAGTGATACTTTCATATCCCTGTGCAGTAACTAAGTACTAACCAGTGTGTAAGAAAAGTATAAATTTTGTGGACCCAATGAGGAACTATTTTGTGGGGTTTTTTAAATGTAATTTTTCATTGATTTGTACCTACAGCATCATATCCTACACATAGTGAAATAATTTTACCAGTGAAATTTTTATGTTTGAATAGATTGATGGGGAGATTAAACAGAAGCTTTGTTTTTGTTATTTTGCGTATGATTGACTTCAGTAATATGCTTACTCCACTAATTCAGGAACCAAAAATGTCTACAAAAGGATTGCTGGTCCTTTTCAAGGTTATGATCACTGAAATATTTTTCTGAAATCTTATCAGAATTAAAGGCAACCACAAAATTATTTGATTGCACTCTCTGTAAGCTGATGACTTTATTTCTCCTAGCTGCTATAGTAAACTGATTTGTATTTGAATTGAGTAAAATGTTTTACAGTAACATTAGCCAATCTACTTATTTTGGTTTCTAAGCTGCTGTGAAAAAGTCTGTGGCGGATGCGCGACAGAGTCAGTTTTATTTTTTCACCTGTTTTCTTGTTTTTATTTTTCTCCCCTGACACTGTGTTTGTGATGCTGGGATTCTAACCTGGGTCCTCAAACATTCCAGGCAAGCACAGCACTGCTGTGCTCTCTCTCCCAGTCCCAATATTTTTAAAATTAACCTTGTTCTCCAGCGTGAGCTGCAGTTTCAGTTGGACTTGTATACTTTGAAATTCTATCTATTATAAATGCTCATATTTCTGTGAAGCTTTTTTGTTTGTATTTTGGTATTTCACTATTTCAAAAATATTTTGAGGGGCTGGCCCGGTGGCTCAGTGGTTACAGGCGCTTGCACAGCATGCGCAAGCACACAGGTTCAAACCCCAGCACTCACATATACAACTAAGTGTTGGAGCATCGAAAGCCATGTGAAAAACTCAATAAAAATTCATTCTCTCTGTCTCTCTCGCTTTCCTTCTCTCTTAAAAAAAATATTTTGAACAGTGAGAAGAAATTAATTTGGGGATGGAGTGAGAAAAAGTGGAACTACATAGTAGAATTCCTTTTCTTTTTCCCCCTTTTTTTTTTTTTGGAGAGAAGTTGGAGAGGAAAGAATCAGCTTTATTTATGTTCTCGTTTGGCCTCTGTATCTCTGACACTCAAGTTGTGTATGTGTTGCTGGAGTTGGAACTGGGGTCCCAGGCAAGCGCTCCAACCACTGAACCTCCACTCCAGCCCTAGAATTCCTTTCTTAACTGAATTAAGAGGTAAAAGAAAACACAGAGAAATGGCTCCTTTTTTCTCTCTCTTTTTGTTTTTCCAACACTTGGTTGTGTATGTGATACTGGGATTTGAACTTGGATCTTCATGCATGAGAATTGGCTGTTTTTTATGGGTGCCCTTTAGTTCTTAAATTGAAGATTTTTGGATGTCACTGAATTGATCAGTTGCTTTAATGGAAGGAGAATTTGAATTAGTTATTACTTTCTACATGAATTTGGAGTTGAGCAGAAAACAGTTCTGATCCACACTATAGTGTATCAGTTTACTTGAACTGGGATTTGTATTCCATTGTAGTAGTTACCACCCTAATATTTAGTTACTTCAAACTTTCTCTTTTATTTTGGCTAAAACTAATAATTTTAAGTATTCACCTGTTGAGAATAACATTTCTTCAGTACTGTTATATGTGCCAACAAGGGTTACAAAGTTTAGATAATTTCTGCACTTGGAGTATACTATAGTGGGTAGAGTGAGTTAATTACATAATTACAACAGGTACTATACTGTTGCTACTGATTTATGTATATAGCTGTAGAATTCAATTATGGGAGAGATTAAGAAAAATTCTATGAACTTTGAAGAAAATTAAGACAGTTGTATATCTCCTCCCTGAAATATTTGGGACCACAAGTGTTTCAGAGTTTGGAGTTTTTCCAGATTTACTGGTTGAGCCTTGCTAATCTGAATTTGAAAATGCTCCAGAATCCAGAACTTTTTGAGCCACATGTTGGTGCTCAGAAAGTTTCAAATTTTGGAATTAGGGATGTTGAACTTATACCCTGTGCCTTGATGTATGTATTTTTCTTGTTTAGGGAGTCAAAAGTATATTAAATTAAATTAAAGTAGAATTTAATTTCTGGTCTGTCAGGCTGTGGGTCACTGATAGCAGTTCTGATTTAGTAATCAGACCACCTAATAGTGTCAAGTTGAAGGGTTGTTTCAATTATTTCTTTTAATTTTACTGGAATTTAAAAACAGAATTTTAACAAGTGGTTTTAAGGGGCTGGAGCTGTGTGGCTCAGCAGTTGGAGTGCTTGCTTGGCATGCTCGAGGACCCAGGTTCAAACCCCAGCACCACATACACAACTAAGTGTGGAGGAAAAATAGATGAAAAAAATAAATAAAATTGATTCTCTCTCAAAACTCCACCATACGACCCTGCTATTCCACTCCTGGGTATCTTTCCAGGGGACTTAGAATCAGCACATTACAGTGACACAGCAGTATCGATGTTCATAGCAGCACAATTTACCATTGCTAGGCTATGGAAACAACCCCGGTGTCCCTCACAGGAAGAATGGATCAAAAAACTGTGGTACATTTATACCATGGAATATTACACAGCAATTAGAAACAATGACATTGCAGCCTTCGAGGGGAAATGGATGGTTATGGAAGAGATCATGATGAGTAAAATCAGCTTAACCCAGAGATCTAAGGGTCGATTGTCTCCACTCATCTGTGGAAGTGGGGACTAGACCCTGGACAATGAGAAAGTTGGTCTAGAAACATGAGTTAAATCCAGATAAGATGTAATGCTTTACAATCTAATACTTTTAGAGTTATAATGGGAAGGGGAAGGGAGGGATAAGGGAGGGCAATTGGGGGGGCACTCCTGGGGATAATTGCAATATCCAGAATATATACACATTTTATACACATATTATTTTGTTAAAATCTTGTAAGGTTGCTCAAAAATAAAAAAATTTTTAAAAAAAGTCTATAGTGTCTAGAATGAGGTAGAGATTCAGAAAAATGGATAAAAATGTTTAGGGGAGTTAGAACTATTCGGTTTTATTCTGAGCATAGTTAATTCAACTGTGAATTGTGCACTTTGTGGGTTATATGACTTGGTTTCTTTACTATTGGACTTTTTACAAGGATTATAAACTAATTTTAATATCATAACTTAATCAGAACATAATCAGAAAGTGATAGTTTTCTAAAATATAGCCAGCCTTCTGTAATAGGTTCCACATCCATGATTCAAACAACTACGGATCTAAAATATTTTGGGGAAAATTTGCATTTGTACTGAATATGTACAGACATTTTTCTTGTCATTATGCCCTGAATAGTATAGTATGTCCACTACATAGCATTTACATTTTATTAGATATTGTAAGTAACCTAGAGAAGATTTAAAATATAGCATGTGTGAAAGGACTTGAGCCTCTGCAGACTTTGGTATTCCCACGTGGGTTGGGGTGGGGGGATGGTAAGCTGGAAGCAATCACCTGCTGTTAACTAGGGGTGGCTGTTATCTGTTACTGAATTTTGTGTGCAGGTGGTTCTCTTCATGGTGTAAAATGCATTTTGTGACACCCTCCCTTTATAATTTCCTAAATGGAAATCACCATAAAATTCCATTACTTTTTTTTGTTTCATAGAAGGGCTTTGAAACAAGTGGCCCTTGCTGTATGTTACTGATAGCATCCTGTAACACACAAACAATATTTTAACCATGATTTTAGGACCACCAAAACCAGTGTTAGACCCATCAGAGAGAATGAGGAATACTTTTGATAGCTCTGTAAGAGTAATCCTAATAATGGTATATAGTATATACAGTATATCTTTGATATTAAAATTTTATTGAGTAATTGGGAGAAACTGCCTAAATATAATTTTGGAGGGGGTTATACTTATGAGTTATCTGAAACCGGGCTAATGAAAACAAGTTTGTGAAAGATAATTTTGAGGGAACTAGTAGTGTATTGATCGTTTTTTATCCATCTTATATTTAAGTGTTTTTTTCTGACATGGCAGCAGCAGTTTTATATCATGTACAGCACAATGTTGACTGTAAAATCTTGAGAGGATACCTTGCCTTTACAATGACTGTAATGATTTAGATTGATAGGAAATGAAAAAATTTACTTGGTGGAATTTTTAACAAGCCCAAAGTGCTGTTCATTACCAGAAGTTAAATGTAATATTCAGCTTTACTGGTGATTAGCTAGCTCCCATGAGAAGTAGATAAGATTGGGGAACTTTTGTTATCTGAAATAGAGGAATTATTTGAAATTTTCTTTTTAAATGCTAGTAAAAGTAAATAAAATAATTGAAATGACCCTTCAACTTGACACTGTTGAGTATTTATCTTTGACAAAGTAGAAACATTTGTTTTTTAGTTCAGTATATTTTCAGAGCTTACTTTATATATGAACTGTGATAGATATTTTGCATAATTTCAGAATATGCATATTTTTCACTTGATTGATGTGGAAATAAAGCAGATGTGTTTTTATTTTTTTAATGCAGAAGATAGGTAGAATGTAATGAAGCTGAAAAGATTCCTGATACTAAAAAAGAATTATTGCTTTGAGTTGCATTTTTAGAAATGGTGGCAATGTATTCAGAATCATTAATACTTTTTCACCAAGTCCAAATGTATGCCTTTGGGGTTAGGAGTACAGGCTGTGGCCTTGGAACAGAGAGAAGCTAACTAGTCCACATGGAGATCAAATCCCAGGATCATGGTCTCATTTAGAATCATACTTCAACCATTTGGAAGCAGTCCAACTACCAGACAGAATGGCTGATCCTAAATATTGGTAGAATCATATCAATATGGAAAATTGGTTGATGTCAACATAGGAATTCATGGACTTAACAAAAATAGTAAGTGATTATAATGTACCGGGTTAGTGTAGCTGCAATTCTTGTAAATTACTGTCTATATAAATAATTTCATAGATTTCCAATTAATGAAAAAAATGTCTTAACTTTATTGTATAAGTGAAAGTGTAAATTTAAATTAGTCTTGTTATTAATAACTCTTGCATTCTTTTTTACTCTCCCTCAGACTATATATTGTCATTAGTCTCTGCTGAGGAGGATGGAAACACAACTCCCTTTGAATAATAAAAATAATTCTACTTGATGTACAGAACCGGATTGCAAGAGAGTTTAAAATGCCCACTATCCCTTGTGGAAAACTTTTTAGTATCTTAAGTGCATGGAACCACTGCTGCAACCACACCACCTGAAGCTTCAGCTACACTGAAACTTCATAACAAAACTTAGACTCCTTTTTTCTAGTTTTAATTGTTACTGCAATTTGAATATGTTACTTTAACAAAATCTCATTTCTTAGAGATTATTTTGGTATTGATGTACAAACAATAAAATTAATGGCATTTTTTAGTGACTTGTGGTCTTAGTTTCTGCCCATTACTAAAGATGATTTTGTTACCTCAGTATCTTGAACCCCTTATTAAACACGTCTTATACTCTGGCTTATAACAATTGATATATAAAGATTGTTGTAGTAAATTGGATAGTTCATTATTTATGCAGAAGGTTACCTAAAGAAGACAATACAAATTTGAGGTCCCTTGGGGAATGTGAATGAATAGTATTTACCCTTCTAGGAGGTTTTTTCTTTTGCTTTGTTTTTAAAGAAAACTTACTCTCTTTTTGCTTGTGGCCCATAATAATACCTTACTGTTTTGTTTACGATCATGTAATAATCATGTAATACTTTCTCTATGTCATTATCCATGCACTAGTCCCTAAAACTATTAGTTCTTATTTACATGCCATTTGTATGACAATTCCTTAATAAATTGTATAAATGGATAATATATGATTTTTGTCTGAACTCTTAGTTGCCTTATGTTTGTCTTTTTCTTTTTATCTCAAGTGTTCTATCTCGTAAGAATAAAATAGTACATACTGAGTTGAAGTACTTAGTCTTTTGGAAAGGAAAAAGATAAAAATGGAGCCTTTTCTCTGCTACAGGGTTAGTTAAGCTTATGGCCCAGTAGTGGTCACCAAAGGCAATTAAGTGGTATATGTTCTTTGGAATCTTACATTGCATTTTTCCTGTGTTTATGTACAAGTTTAAATCCTTTTTTCCACTTTTCCTCTGGCTCGCATATCTATCTTTTGTTTTCTCTTTGTCCTCACTTACCATTTAGGCATGTTATACCCACTGGTATTGCTTTAATTCTGCTGGTGACTATCAATGGCAGAGTTTTACTAGGTCCTTATTTGTATCATTTTTCTCTTGCTGATTACTTAACTAGATATCTAGAAGGTCAGGTAAGCATTAGCTCTTTATGGACTGAGAATAAGATACTAATTTGAATAGTTTTACCTGTATTTCATTTATTGTTTGTCTTTCTCTTGATCATTTGTTAGTGGCATTTTAAATCATTTACCTGACCACACTTTCCTTTCCTATAATTCAACTGACTGTTCTCTCTCTAAAACTAGTAGCTTGCTCAGGGTTGGGAAACAAGATCTGAATGCTACAGAAAATGATAGTTATGTTCTTCTGTGGTTAAATATTAAGAATTTAAAATGCCTTTGGGTTTTGTTTGTTATAGTCTTATGCCAAATATTCTTTTAAAACTTGTCCGCTAGTTTTCTTGTGTTGGTACTCAAGAATACATCTGTTGTATAAGTGAGAAAAGATTTGTACTGATGTCTTTGGGCCTTTTTCTATGTTCTTTCATATTTTTAAAATAAAAAAGTTGAATGAATTTGTGTTCGAGTCTATTTAGTAGTATTCTGACCATTTTATAATCTGGATCATCATTTCTGTATCTCAGGAAGCGGAATATGGTGGGCATGATCAGATAGATTTATATGATGATGTCATCTCTCCATCTGCAAATAATGGAGATGCCCCAGAAGACCGGGATTACATGGATACTCTCCCCCCAACTGTTGGTGATGACGTGGGCAAAGGAGCAGCACCAAATGTTGTCTATACCTATACTGGAAAGAGAATTGCATTATATATTGGAAATCTAACATGGGTAAGTAAAGTTAACATATGAACTAAATTGTTAGTAAATAATTGTAAAGTGCTCCAGTAGTTTTCACCCAGTTTTAAAATAAAAATTTGAAGTTATGATATTTCTTTTTCTTTGTTTGCTTCTGCATTTAGAAGGACAAAAACAAGCAGTTCTTTTAGTTTTGAATTTTGTGGTCCTTCATCTTGTTTTGGTGGACGTACCAGTTAATTATAGTTAGATTGTTTTTGTCATTAATTATCCGTTTCATGTTACTACTACTACCTCGCATCAGGTGTTCTGATTTTACTGAGAAAAATGTTTGCATAGGTTCTCAAACCAGGATTCACAAATGTAGAGAGATGAAAATCATTCCTGATTTTAAAATACTGTTCATTTCCCAATTCGTATTAGACTTGTTTGATTTCTATTCTTGTATTTGCAATCTGATTTATAGAAACACTGCTATATATACTTTGTATTTTAATTTATGTTGTTCTTGAAACTACAAGAAAATTGGTAGAAAGCTTCATTAACTGCATGTCCAGTATATCCATATTTTTATTGGCATTAAACCTGAAATACTAATTTTTCACTTTAGCTATTAGAGGTACTTGAAAGTTTAACAATTATATATCTAAAAGTCAAAATAAAATGTGGTACTCTTCTACTTCCTTAATAATATTTTTATTAAAAAATGTTTTACTTAAGATTCTTTTAAAACTAAGTGGCTGATTTTCTACCACCCAATTTGCCAGTCTGAGCAATCTTTACAGTATTGGAAACTAGCAATGTAGTTATGAGAATATGATTGCTAAGTAAGAATTTGAATCTTGGTTTCGCCATCTTGGTTTTGTAACTTTGGGAAAGCTCTTTACCCTCTCTATTGCATTGTGTGTAAAAAACGGATATAAAGCAGTTTTTTACAGTTTTAAGATGTGTTAATTTCTCTCCATTTTATATTCAAACATAAGATGAAATTTATCTCATAAAATATTTTCTTTTAAAAGAGATGGAGTGACAAATGAGAGATTGGTTTTATTGAAAATTTAAAATCATAGGAGTTCAAAGCTGGAAGAAGTTAGGTTCCCAGATACTTTTGCAGAAGCTGATTGATAGTAATTAAATTTCTGTTGAGCATTAATTTTCTCTTGTTTAACTTGAGTTTGCCTTTAAAAACTACATTCATGCAATAAAAATCCTAGATATGTTTTAATAACTAATAAGGGGAAATGTCTTGCAGTGGACAACAGATGAAGACTTAACTGAAGCAGTTCATTCTCTGGGAGTAAATGATATTTTGGAGATAAAATTTTTTGAAAATCGGGCAAATGGTCAATCAAAAGGGTAAGAATTTTGTTTTGATTTCTAATTTAAGTTAGCTTTTGATTACAGTGTATGTTTGTTTTCCTTAAGGTTAACACTAATAACTTAGGATGCATAGGATGCGTGATTACATTGGAAGGAGGGTCTTAGGCAAAGATTCATACTCACATTTCACATACCTGTTATTGAGCACACAAAAACCAGTGGACAACATTAGGCTTATTTTAAAATTTCCTCCATCTGTGGTTGAAATGATAGTTTCTCCCTGTGTGTTAAGGAATGGGAAGTCTGGGGGCTGGAGTGGTGGCTCAGCAGTTACAACGCTTGCCTGGAATGCATGAGGATGTGAGTTTGAACCCCAGCACCACGTACAATACACAACGAAGTGTTGGAGCAATGAAAGTCACATGAAAAACTAAATAAAATTGATTCTTTCTCTCTCACTGTCTTTCCTCTCTCTTAAAAAAAAAAAAAAGTGAGAAAGAGATG
>PVKS010004988.1:0-29836 GCA_004027875.1 Aplodontia rufa
TTTTCATGTGGCTTTCATTGCCCCAAGACTTTGTTGCGTATCTGGTGCTGGGGTTTGAACAAGCGCCATAATCGCTCTAGCCCCTCTGCCTGAGTTTTTTTTTTTTTAAAGAAAGAAGGGACAGTGAGAGAAAGAAGCAATTTTTATTTAGTTTTTCATGTGACTTTCATTCCTTGGACACTTCGTTATGTACGTGGTGCTGGGGTTTGAACTCGTATACTCGTGCGTGCCAGGCAAGCACTGTAATTGCCAAGCCAACGCTCCAGCCCTCTGCCTGTGTTCTTGATCTGGTCTAAGAGCATAGTCTTTTATCTAGTCAATTTTTCAAGAACCCTGAGTCATTTTTTATTTCTTCTTCTTCATTCCCCATATCCAATAATTCACCAAGTGTTATTAAGTTTATCTCTACATTGTCTTTCAAATATAATCACTTCTTGCTGTGTGTTTCTCAGATTTCCATCCACTAACAAACACTTGATATAATCAACTTAGTAAGAGTGGTTTGTTTCGGCTCACAGCTTTGGTTTTAGTTGAAGGTCAGTAGACCCCATAGTTTTGGGCCTCTGGTGCCACATCATGGAGGCAGTGTGTGGTCAATCAAAACTTCTCACCTCATAGGGAGCAAAGAAAAAGAGAAGGGACAGGGTTCCCTCAATATTCTTAAATGGCATGGCCCCAGTGACTTGAAGACCTGCCACTAGGCTCCACCTCTTAAAGGTGCTACTACCTTCCAGTAGCACCAGTCCCGGGAAGAAGTCTTTAATACACAGGCCTTTGAGGGACATTCAAGATCCAATCTATAGCACTGTGACTTCCTTTGCTGCTCTCACTCAGCTCCTTAGCACGTTCACTTATACCATGATCATGTTGAACTTTCTGTCAAAAGTATCTCCACTTCCAATGTGTGTGCTAAATCTACATTCTTTGGGATGGTACAGTAGTCCCCCTTTACCCATGGGGACCCACAGTGGATGCCTGAAACCTAAGATAGTACCAAATCCTGCATATGCTATATTTTCTCCTATACATACAACCGATGATGAGATTAATTTATAAGTTGGGCCCAGTAAGAGATTAATAGCAATAACTAATTATAAAATAGAATAATTATGACAATATATTAGAAAGTACCCTATTGTCCTGTATTCATCTATCTTGTGATGATGTGAAGTGACATGATACTTAGAAAATGAGATGAGGTATGTCATAGGCATTGTGTCATAACATTAAGCTACTGTTGACCTTCTCCATTGATCTCCAGGAAGCTGTCTGAATAATGTGATGAAATCTCCCACCATCCCACTCCATCCCACTCAGGACATGAGTCATCCACACTATGTATACTACCCACCATAAGGCACTTAATAGCCATCGAGGTCATCGGATTGATTGTCATGATAGCACAGTGCTCATGTTCACGTAACCCTCAGAAGAGCACATAATTTAAAATTTTTTCTTTCTGGAATTTCCATTAAATATTTTTGAACCATAGTTGACCATGGGGAACTGCAACCACAGAGAATAAAGCAGCTATTAAGAGAAGGGGCTAGTATTTGTAAACTATAGATCATTTTGCATCCTTCATCTGGCAGTTTCTTTCTGCAGACAGGATTAAGTTGATATTCTTCAGCCAAGAGTTCAAGGCCCTTCGCAATATGGCCCAACCTACCTCTCCATTTGGAATCTGTTTTTATATTTCTCTTTCTACTTTGAACCAAGAATACATAAATATGAATCAATGCACTTAGGATTTTCAAATTAACAATTGTTCTATGACTCTATGAGGACCTGGTAGATGGAAGCAAATTTTCCATTTGGTTCCTAGAGAAAAATGGAAAAGTCTCTATCAAGCCTTGCAGAAAGATGCCTGTGTTCCCTACTATAACTAGAAGGGTCTTGCATCCTCATTTGCACAGGATAATCCTTATTTATACTTATTGATCTTGTATAATATTTGAGAGTTTCATATTTCACTCTCAACAGTGCCCTAATTCAGACACTAAATCTTATGGTCGTAACCCTTCCTCCCCCTCCCATATAAGTCATTCTGGAGAGAGATGAAGGATGGCAGCAGAATGATCATCCTCTGTTCTTTCCACCCATCATACCAGGCAGTTAGCTCCTGGAGTCACTCTTCCCTTGTCAGCATCTCCTACTTCCAAAAAGAACTACTCCAGGGCTGCTTAGTCCTTGCTGAAGCATCTCTTCCAATGCATTGCTTTATATTTCCCCAACCACTTTATTAAAAATTGCTTCGTGGCCTTGTTCTCTGAACCTAGTTGATTAAACAAACTAATAGCTAAAAAGTGGCTAGATGTGCCACCTTCTCAGAGAGCATTTATGAATTTTAAAAGGACCTTAAGAGCCCTGACCAAAGGAATGACTAATGGAGGAATTTTAGGAGAACTGTGTAGGTGTCAGCAGTGTCATTAAAGTGATGCATCAGAGGCCAGGGCTGGCGTGAGGGACCAGGGATGACGTGAGTCATTGCTCACACCTCTGACCGACAGGAGCAGAATGAGGGTGAAAGAAATAGGGGAGGTGGAAGGTGGGAGGGAAGCACATAAGTAATGGATGACCTTGGAGAATAAGGGCAATGTGAAAATTAAAGAAAAGAATGATTCAGGGAAATTACAGCTGGGGATTCTCTTGGCATGCACTTGAAAATGAACACAGGAAGAAAATCATCAGGAGAGGTAGAGAATGCACAGGCTACTCCAAAGAACTAGCAGTATTCCAGCCAAGTGCAGCCAGGCAATCCCAGCAGAGGATGCGAAGGGTGGCTCCCTGGGGCTCCCAAGCTCACCTATCTCTGCTCTGGACTAAGAGATGCTCCAGAAACAGAATAAGACTTTCAGCTTCCTAGGCAATTCTGGACAGGAGAAACAGAAAGAAATCTCCTCAGATGGGAAAATGAAGAGCTGACTTTAGTCAAGAGAGTATTTAAAAGTTTCCAGAAAGGGGAATGATAAGACAGAATAGATCTCATCTTGGGAAGACTTTCAGACTAAGTTAAGATAAGAAAACAAGACATCTCAGAGTCTGGGCTCTGAGGCAGGAGAACCCCAAAGGCAGAAATAGAACTGTATCTAGGAAGAAATTGCATAGGAATTAGATGCCTTTCTTTGAAGGGGTGGGGGAATCTCAGCTGTAAACAAGAGTGAAAAATAAAACAAGAATAAATGCCATTTTTGAATTTTGTATCAGTAAAGACTTAAAATCAAAGAGAAAATACCAAGGTTTGTGAGGAAGGGACAAAATAGATAATCAGGTAGTACATGTGGGTTTATAAATACAGATGAGACTGAGCAATAAAAACTTTACAAAAGTTTATGTAAAAAGAAATAATCAAAAATATGCAAAAATAATCTACAAAGATATTTATTTTGGTATTATTTACAATGATAAAAATAAGAACAGAATTAAGTATGTAACATTAAAGTGTTTATTAAATAAAAGTGTATTTGGGGCATACAATAAAATATCCTAGTATTAAAAGTCATAAGAAATACAAACACGAAGAACGTTCATACTGTATTTGAATTTTTAAGAATTTTGTAAGGACAACAGGGATAGCTAGCTCAGTAGTACAGAGATCTTGCTTCGCATGTTTAAGGTTCTGGGTAAATAAAAAAGGAAAAATACTTTATAGAATAGTACTTATATATGATTTTACTTCTCATATTGTACATGCAAAGAAAAAATGAGAAGGTTTTATATAAATTATATGTCTAAGGCATCTGTATGTATATACATATATGTAGATAAATATACAGAAAACTTTGTTTGGTTGTTATCGTTTCCTGTGTTCTCTTGTTTTTTGGTTTGTTTTGGTTTTGGTTTTGTTTTCATTTTGAGATGAAGTCTTGCTAAGTTTCCCAGGCTAGGCTCAAATTTGCATCCCTTCTGCCTCAGCCTCCTGAATTGCTGACTTGATTCTAAGCTGAGCACACTCACTACAGTTCAAGGTCTTGATGTGCTGAGGTCCCTTGTGACCCAGGACTTGGCACAAGCTGTCTGGACTGCTCTACCCACCCATCCCACCCTCCTTCCCCTGGGTAGGTGTCAATCATTCTTTACAGGACATCAAAATGACACCTTCTTAATACAAGCCTCCCCTGACTTCTGCCCTGGACTGCTCTTTCCAATATGTGCTCCCTTGAACTATTTCCTCTTTCTTTGGAACACCTCGGTTTACAGTAATTCACATGTTCATCAATATAATTCTTTTACCAACCTGACCCTATACTTGAAGGTAAGCTATACTAGAGCCCAGACCATATTTCATTTTGTTCACTATCATATTCTTAAAGCGGTACTTGATGCATAGTTTATGTTAAAAATATTTATTGAATGGATGAATATTTGAATATTCATATTTGAATGAATTAATTAATAAATGAGCATCAAGGTTTAGTATAACTTGAAATCTTCCAGAGTTAATAACGGTTAAAACTGGTAAAAAACCAATATGAATCCTTTTGGTTAGTTGTGGTCTAGTGTCAAATAGGTCTAACCACCCAAGAGCACACAAACCTAACAGATAACACACATTTTCTCCTCACCTACTAATATAGTGTAAAAGTTAAGATCATAGGTTTTAGAGACAGTGGCCTGGTCAATATTTACTGCGTGACCATTTGAAAGTTAACAAACACCTCTTTTTACCCATCAGATAACAGAACTTTTAACAGCACATGTTTCAAGAGGTTATTGGGAGATTTAAGTTAACACAAATAACTCACAGAGCCTGCAACATGGCCACAGTGTTGGGATCAGTGAATATTAATGATTGTTATCATTGTTTCCAATGACTGTTTATGAAAATCTGATAGCATAAGGTATAGACGATCAATGATAAATCAGACAAGGTCTTGTCCTTTCAGAGCTTCTAGCCAAGTCGGTATATTTAATGGTTAAGATTGTGTCAATTTGACAGGGCCAGAGACTAGACTTTACTTATGGGTGTGCCTGTGAACCAGTTTACAGATGACATTAGCATTTGAATCCAGTGGATTCAGCAAAGCAGATGCTCCCCAATGTGGGTGGGCAAAATCCAATCTGCCTAGATCCTGAATAGAACAAAATCTAGAGAAAGAAAGAATCTGTTCACCTGCCTCTCCATTTGAGCTGGGGCCTCTTATCATCTACTTTCCTCAGCCTGTTGTATATTCCGTCAGTTGCCCCTGGTTCTCAAGCTTTTGGTCTTGGGCTGAATTACACCACTAACTTCCCTGGGTCTCCAACTTGCAGATGGCAGATCACGGGATTTCTCAGCCTCCATATCTAAACAAATTTCTTGTAATAAATAAATACGTTTCCTCTTGGTTCTGTTTCTCTGGAGAGCCCTGCCTAATACAGTAAGATAGAGAATGTAATAGTGGAACTAGTATAGATGAGACAAGAGTGCTACCCACGAAACAAGAGGCTTCAGAGGAAGGATCAAGGTGCAATATAGGGTAGATTCTTCTTTGGGCATCAGATCAAAGACAAACTCTCATATTGTTTTAACAACAAATTCCATCTTGTTATATTTTAATGATCTCAGATAGATGCTTTTAACCAAATTAGAGAAACTTTCCACCAAGCTGGTGAGCCACTCTAGCTCATTTGGGAATGAAATCCCAGCAGGAGGCAACCACCATTTTGTGAATTTTAAAAGTATTCAAATAAATACATTTCCATATAGGTTCACCTCAACATCAGCTAGCCAACAGACACAAATATCAGACTCAGAACATACTTCCAGCTAGCCATCCATTGTTCACACTTCTATAGAAAATATTCTATCTTTCTAAATAGTCTTGAAAGGGAGCATTCCCTACACTCCTATTATTGTGTTTCCGACCTGGTAGAAATTAGAGACCACTCCTCGTTTTGCTTAGCAGTGGCAATTATTTGTCAATATAGGGTCATAGCAGATGATTATTACCCAACTTGATCTTCATCATGCCTGAGTAATTTTATGAATGGCTTTAAAAAGTATCACTTCCTACACACCAGTGGGAGTCTATGTACACATTTTTTGGGTTTTTTTTTTCAGCATAAAAATCAGCAACAATCAACAAAGGACTATTTTTCATGGACTATTGCATACAGGCAGATAGTCCTACCAAAACTTTCTGCCCCATCACCCCCAATCCTCCCCTACCCCCATTCCTCCCCATTCTAGAAAACCCTATTCATCAGACTCCAAAAGTTTAGCACATCACTTCTCAGAATGAAACAACAGAGCAGCATGTGTCAGCTGGTGGACAAAAAGGGAGATCAAATCCAAACACAGCACATTTTAGAGTTTAAATAGATTTGATCCATAGTGTCTCAAATATGCATAAAGGAAAATAAGCAGTCTTTGAGATACACTCCATTCCCAACTGAAAGATTGATCGAACATCTTAGAAGTTTAGGATACTTTTCCATCATTCTGAAACTAAGCAGAGAGTATGTAAGAAAAGAGAGAGAATTCTTGACGAAGGCATTGATGAGTTACTTCCCAGGCATCCAGTGACTCATTCTTGTACACAGTCATTCATTTATCAAAACTGTTTTGAGGACTTTCTTGCACTGGGTAGTGTTTAGACACACGGGATTAGCAGAAATCCAGGAAGACACAATTCATTTATGGGAAAGGAATTGGACAAGAAACAAGCCAACAAATAAACATGGCACTTGCAGGAATTCTAAGTGTTGTAAATGTTATAAAAAATAAATATATTGAAATAAAAGCAATAACCTGGGAAAGGAGAAAGGGGAAATAGATGGGAGAGCTAGAAGAGACAGAGTAGCCAACGTAGCTATAAGAACATAATATTTGGGCCGAAACCTGAAGGATAAGCATGAACCCAACATGCAAAGAGTAATCTAGACAGGATAAATACGAAGGCTTGGATATGAACAAAAGGTTAACATGCTAAAAACACAGAAAGGAGGCTATCATGGGTGTTGTGTCATGGGTCGGGAGATTGGGATGCTGAGATAAAGTCTGAAAGCTATGCTAGATCCTATTTGGGTTTTATATTTAATGTTATTGAAGCACCATATACAAAAATTAGCTCAAAGCAGACCAAAGACTTAAATGCAAGAACTAGAACTACAAAACTACTAAAAGAAAGCATTGGGGGAAAGCTCCATGACATTGGATTTGGCAGTGATTTCTTGAATATGAAGCCAAAAACATGGGCAACAAAAGGGAAAATAAATAAATTGAACTTCCTCAAAAATTGAGACTTTTGGGCACAAAAGGACACTACCAACAAAGTGAAAAGGCAACCTACAGAATGAAAGAAAATATTTGTGAATCATATATCTGATAAATGGTTCATATCCACAGGATATAGTGAGCCCCTACAACTCAACAACTAAATGAAAAACTCAATTCAAAAATGGGCAAAAGACTTGAATACACATTTCTTTGAAAAAGATCTATAAATGGCCAATAAGTATGTAAAAAGATGCTCAACATTATTAGCACTATGGAAATACAAATGATAAGTGCAATAAAATGCCACTTCATACCCATTAGGATGCTACTGTTTAAAAACAGAAAATGATGATTGTCGATGATGTTGTAAAGAATTTGGAGCACCAGTGCATTGCCGCTGGGGATGAAATATAGTGCAGCTACAGTGGGAAACAGTATGGTAGTTTCTCAAAAATTAAAAATAGGGCTGGAGCAGTGGCTCAGTGGTTATGGTGGCTGCCTGTCATGCACGAGAATGTGAGTTCAAACCCCGGCACCATGTACACAACAAAGTACTGGAGCAATGAAAGCAACATGAAAACCTAAATAAAATTGATTCTTCAAAAAAAATAAAAATAGATTCGATCCAGCAATTCCACTTTAGGTATATGTATGAAATAATTAAAAACAGACACTTGGTCAAATTCTTAAACATCAATATTTTGCTAGCACTAACCACAACTGTCTAAAGGTAAAGACAATCCAAATGTCCATTAACAGATAAAGGATAAACAAAATGTGATATGCCCACCAATGAAATATTATTCAGCCTTTAAAAAGAATGAAATTTTGAATTTTAGTTCAATCATGGCTGAACCTAGAAATGTTATACTAAGTGATATAAGACAGACACACAAATGGACAACTAGTGTATGATTCCGCTTGTACTTTTGAAGTACCTAGGATACTCAAATTCATGGAGATAGAAATTGCACTAGGAGTTTCAGGGCCTGCAGAAAGGGGGAAGTTAGAAGTGATTATTTAACAAGTACAAAATTTCAGTTTGTATTGATGAAAAATGGATGCCTGTGATGGTTGCATGGTAACAAACATTCTTAATGCCATTGAAGTGCACACTGTAAATTTATGTTCTAGGTACTTTAGTACAATATAAAAGTTTTTGGAGGGGCTGGAGCTTCAGCTCAGCAGTTGAGGTAACTGCCTGGCATGTGCAAGGACCAGGTTTGCACCCCAGCACCACATGCACAGCGAGGTGTCAGAGCAAAGAACACCAGATGAAAAACTAAATAAATTTGATTCCATCTTTCCTTCTCTCACTCACTGTCCTTCTCTAAAAAAATTTAAAAAAAAGTTATTGGAAGATGTTGAAGAGTTGTAAGCAGAGAATTCTCATGATCTGACTTACTTTTTGTTTGGTTTTAGAGATCATTCCATTTCCCAGTTCCCAGGGGAAAGGATAGAAGGATAGAAACAGAAAGATAAGAAGGTCCATATGAGAGATATAAGAGGTAAAGGCTTAGTGGCAAAAGAAATGGAGTACAGGGGACAGATTTGAGATTTTGGAGGGACAACCACAAAACTTGGTTGGTGAACTAAATGTGAGGAGTAAGAAAAAGAATGAATCAAGAATGAAACTCAGGTTCTTGGCTTGAACACCGAGTGATGCCATTAAAATAGAGGAAACTTCAGGAAGTACATGTTTGGAATGAGGTTAATTTTGAGATCATTGTTTCTTCATCAGTAGAAGTGTAAAATAGGAAGCTAAATACAGTGTATAAATCTAGGCTATCCCATCCTGGTGACTACACTGATGATATTTAAAGGAATGGGACTGGATAAAATCAGAGAGGCGGAGGTGGGGTGGGAAAGAGAGCAACAGAGGAGAAGAGAGGGGAGAAGAGGGGAGGGAAGGGGAGGGAAGAGAAGAGGTGAGATCCCAGGGGTGAGTTCTTGTCCATTTTGACATTAAGAGGTTCAGTTAAAAAGGTGGAGTCAACAAAGACAGATGGTGAAGCCAGAGGAAGGAAAGAAAACAGACAGCTATTGGTGGCACAGACACCAACAAAAAAGAATGCTTTGGGAAGGAATCATCCATTTTCCTGAGAAAGGAAAGCTAAGGCGATGGGTAATTAGCCCTGCAGGGCGCATTTCCTGCCCATCTTTGGACCTGCTCTCCCCCTGCTGTTCTCACACTGTGCTCCTGATATCCTAGCTGTTCCTAGAACAAATTATACCTATTGAACTTCAGGGTCTTCATTTTTGCTATTTCGGCTGTCTGGATTTTCTTCTTACAAATCTCAACATGGTTTTCCCTTTGTTATTGAGGACCTTGCTCAACTATTCCCTGCTCAAGGGGCCCTTCCTTGACTATCCTACCTAATCCCATCCCCAGTTCCTGTGTAGTTCTGTAAGCCACTGCATTTCTTCAGAGCACATAATCACTAGCTAAAAGTATGCTTTTTATTTATTTTTCTTAATTATTTGTATATACCCTCTCACTAAACTTCACAAGGGAAAGGACTTGTATACAAAACATCTATTATGTGAATGAAAAGAATGTATGCAGATGGAAGAAGTCATAAAAATCTGCTGGTGGAAATATATAGATTGGTCGCTGTTTCCTTGTTCACTTTGGCCTCAAATTATTGGCTGAGAATTTGTTTTTGTCTTTTTTATTGTAAATTGACAATTTATAATTGAAAATTTGATGAGATACAAATGATGTTGACTTATGAATGCAACATGAAATAATTAAATCTAGCTAATTAACATATCTGTCATCTCAAATACTTCATCATTTTTGTGCTAAGAGCATTTTAAATTTATCCTCTTAGCAATTTAGAAATGCACAATACTGTTATTACTTATGTTAATAACAGATTGCTGCAATGCAATGAATCCCCCCAAAAAGAGAGATCTCATCTAATTTTGATTTTGTACCTTTTGACCATTATCTTCCATTTCCTGCAGCCCCCAGCCCCTGTAACCCCCATTCAACAGTTAAGAATTAGTTTGCAGAAGATTTTAAGAGAGAGAAAGGTGAAAGTATAAAAGAATCTTGAAGAATGGAAAAATAGAATTGTGCAAAAGTAAGGGACAACTCGAGTTTTGTGGTTCCAAAAGCAAAGGGAATTCATTCAACAAACATTTGAGTGTTAATTTGGGCCAGTCCCCACATTAGCTGCTGGTGATTTTAGAGAAGAGAAGTCTGGCCACAGGAGTTTACTTTATATTCCAGAGCTTGACAGTAGCAAGGGGAAGGCCCTCTCTTCCCAACTTCTAGAAGATGTGCTTATGGCAGAGATAGGAATGGAATTTACTTGGATTTAACTCTCATTTTCTAAGCACTTACAGGATGCAAAACATTTATTCAGCCATAGGTGGTGCACTTCCCTGTCCCTCACAAATACTACAAACTAACTTAGGGAAGCTCAATATTTAGACAGGTCGATATACCTACAATTAGAAGCCTTGAGCACCAGGTTAAGCTCATCGAACTACATAAAATCATCTGTGAATGCTCTTTGAGTTCATATTTTGACTTCCTGCTGGCAGGAGTTTTATTTTCTATTTGGAACTGCTCTTCCTGAGGTTCTTACTAGGGCTCCCCAGGAGAGGGTTCCATATGAAAGAGGTGGCCTTTCAGAAAGCTATCAAGTGGCAAGAAACAGAAAATCCAATTCAAATTGTACCAAAAAAAAAAAAAAGGCTGGCTTGTATAAGTGAAAAGCACAGAGGGAAGGTGAAAATCAAATGCCGTTTTATCATGACTCCAGCATGGTCTGGGCAACTCTCCTCACTCTGCCTTCCTCTGCACTCCAACATCATCACAAAGCAAGGCTCCTTTAAGAGGAATGGATAGATGGACACATTAGTCCCACACTTTTAAACTCCTCATCTTTCTATTTAGGAAAAGTAAAAACTTTCATTTCTCCATCCATCAACTCTTCCACTGTAATTGACCCAACGCATTCTCATCCCCACCTGGAACTAGTCGCTGAGCTAAGGGCTGACACTTAGGGACTGACTGTCATTGGTTTTGAAGAAGGTAATCTCTAAAACAATCACCATGGCAATGTGGATGGGAGTAGCTGATTGGTTTAGGACATTCAGATCCCAAACCCTCCCTTTGGGCTGAGGGTAAGGGTGTCAGTTGTCAATTCCTCCCACAAACACAATGTTAGGAAGCAGGGAAGCAAAGGGGGATTTTCCAGAAGGGAAAGCAAAAATGTACATTGTTCATGCACCACAGTAGACTCAAACTGAAAAGATTCTGACTCAATTCCTAAAGGAGGGCAAGAATACGTGATGTTGGGGGAAATGAATCAGTGCCTCTAAAGAATTTGTAAGAATAACCTACTAAACAATGAGAGCAGAATCATTGGGATGCTTTGTACATATTCTAACTCTGTAAATTGTCTGGGCTCAGGATGACTTTACTGCAGTTATTCTGGCAGCAGCCCTCCTTGCCAAGATTGTTATTATAGGACTAGATGAGCTATCGAAGCCCAGAGGGTTCTTTAGCTACTCATTCATCTCTGAAACATGTATTATCTACTTCATAACACAGCCCCATTAACATAAAAGAAAAAAACTGGAGGAAGATCAGCACCCATGGGACCATGACACCTCCTTGCAGACCCTTCTCAACACAAACCTAACGTGTTTGTAGGGATGGGGTTCGGTCTTTCTCATCACTCTAAAGGAAGCAAGTCACTTTCCACCTACCTGTCATCTGCCTGCCTCTCATCATGGAGATGTCAGGAAGGCTATGGCATGGGAGTCATTCCACCTGGGTTAGATCAAGGCCTGGCCAGACTATAGCATCTGCTTCATTGTCTCAGTCCTCTAATCTCTCTGGGTTTCAGTCCCCTTCTCTCATATCAGGTAATTTTCCCTCTTACATGTTACAATTCTAGGTTTTTATGATCCAAGGTAAAAAGTCTCAATCCTAGTTCAAATTTTAAAAGATGTTCTGTCCTAGTTTGGGTGAGTTGGAGATTTGTGTGAGGAGGTCTATGGGGAGTACTCTTGGAATTAGTATTCATGTGGGAGAGAAGAAAAAGGGTTTGAGAAAGGAGGAGTAGAGTTGTGGTGCAGTCTTAATGAAGGTCTCAGCTGCAATTGCATAGGGAGCCATAAAGCTAGGATGGCCTTTCAGTGCCCTAGCTAAGGAAGGCCTGGGTTTTGATGCCTATCCCCTACCATCAGCAAGTTACTAAGAGGTTGTTCCCCACAGAGAGGGGGCCTGAACTTAGGCAAGGTGGTTTTTTCAACTGTTGGCAATAGCTTGGGAAGGACTCAGTACTGAGCTTTCAGTAGTCAACACTCCCAGAAACTAGGAAATTGAAAACCTCAGTCCTGAAGAGGGACTATGCCCTACTCCCACATCCTCTGAACATGGGGACCATAGCAACTGGGGCTATGTCTCTTCGCCCCCAGGCTCTGCCCTCATCTGATGACCCAAGGTACACAACTCTCCCTCTAGAGATTTCTGAAAGGAAAAACAATGCTGGAGTCACCTAGCTTTCATCTGAGAGTATAACTGGGCACAACTCAATTCTGTAAATAGCCCCGAGGGCAAAGCCAGGCTCCTTGGCATCACAAAGGGAGTTCCTTTGACCCTTTTAAAGGGCATTTTAATTTATCCACTAGAAAAAGGAATTTGAGGGACTGGAGCAGTGGTTTAGCGGTTACCAGGCAAAGACCTGGGTTTGAACCCCAGCACCACGTACACAAATAAGAGTCGGAGCAATGGAAGCCACACGAAAAACTAAATAACTAATCTTCTTTTTCTCTCTCTCTGTCCCTCCCTCTCCTTATATTAAAAAAAGGAACTTGATGCATTGAATGTTACCTTTGAGAATAGCTCTACTCTGACAAATTCTTGTGACAATTGATAATACCTTGTGAGATATTATTAATATTTCCTTAACTTATTCCTGAGGGAATTAGAGATCAGCAATCTGATCTGAAGGGGTCTTATGGCTGAAGAATTTTCTCCTTTCCATTGCCCAGAGTAAAAACAAAAACAAAAACAAAACAAAAAACCACTTTCTTTCCAAACTTAGATGACCTAGCTAATTTTAACATTTATTTTTCTTTTACCTGCTATTTTTCTGTGACTCAACTGTTTTGGCATATGCTTTTCTTATTTTCCATCCTTTGGTTTTGAATAAAAGGCACAACTTAAAAATATCCAATCAATAAGGAAGATGCAATTCCATTATGCATCACTTCCTTTAATAGGACCTATTTTAAATCTGGTCTTCCTGGAACTAAGATATCCAGTGGTTTATCAGAAATAATCAGACATTTTGAATAAAGTATATTTACAGGTCCATAACTGTCTCTTTGAGTGTAAATTTATACAAAGCCATCCTAAGAATTATACTCAAACTATCTTGCTTGAAATGACAACCTCATTGAAACAGAATCATTCTACTGTGATTATTCAGGAGGAAGTATACAGAAACAGAAGCCCCAAAATAGTTATTGTTAGAATCGATCAGGAGTTTAGGAAAATTCAACATTCCAAAAGAAACTCCATGTGTTAGAAGGCATTTTCCTGGTTGAAGAAATTCTGCCCATTCTTCATCAATTGTAAAAATTTTTACCGAGAGTTCATTTTTCATGCAACATCCCTGGTATTAAAAAAAAAAAAAAAAAAAACTCTTGCCCTCAAGAAATTTATATCTCACTGGGGAGAACAGACTAGCACATGAAATAATTAAAGCACAATTAAATGTGAAATGCTGTAAGTTTAGTGGTAGTTTGGGGAAGGGAGGGCTCCAGCACCACAGGCTGATGTTGTTATGAAAGCTTTCACAAGGGGTGAGGAGTGAAGCCTTTGAAAGCCCCGGTTGAAAGCAAAAATATTTTCTGGGAGGGGCAGTGTTTTAAGTGTTCATGACTTTTTAATGCCTTATCTATACATTATTGATGAAGTTGCTGAACGCTGAGTTGTACTTGAGAGGAATGGCCTGTGGGGGGTCAGGTGAGCCTGGAGGATGCTGAGAAGGTCTGGGAGCCCATGGCACCTCTTCAGATGGGGCAGACGTGGGTGAGTGTCCTAAGGGTGTCAGTGAATGGGTACCAACAGAGTTGAGGTGGACAGAGGAAACAGAGAAGAGACAACGAAAAGAAGTTGTGCCAAAAATTTGTTCCTGCTCCAAAATTCAGGAGCAAATTTGCTGACCCACCGTTGAGTATCAAGGGGATTTGGAAGGATTGTGGGCTGGTCTTGGTGTACAATCATTAGCTGTGGGGGGATTTTATGATTTTTCTCTAGTTTTTTTTTTAATTCTCAGCCCTTTGGAGGAGAGAACACCAGGAGGTAGGCCTTAGACACATCTACTCTCTTACTCAAGCCTCCAGAGGAAACACTTATGAGAGAACATAGTAAGCAATCAATAACGATAAGCACCATTAATCGATCAGGTACTCTCTGCCTGGGCCTGCTGTAAATATTTATATTTAGTATCTCACTTAATCTGCAAATATCACACTTTAAAACTGGTGTTATCCGACCGTACAGATGAGAAAAGCGGTGCGGCTGCAGGTTGTAGAAACTGCCAGAAGGGAAAGATTAAAATGAGCTTCAGATTCATCCGTGGAATGACTAACCAAATCAATCCGTCAATTAGGAGTGCGCCAAGGGGAAGAAAATTACCAAGGTTTGGAAAGTGCCTGGCTACTGACAAAATTCTTTCATACATATTACCTCTCTTGAGTCTCACCATAATTCCTTGAGGAAGGCAATTGATATTCTCCTTCTACTGATAAAGAAAAAGCACGACTCACCTGTGGTCTCTCAGTACGTAAGAGTAAGTTCAACAAGATTCAAACCCAGGTATTGGATTGCCAAAGCCACTTATTCCTACCAAAGGCTCCAAGCCCAGCAATAAGATGGTCACTCATAACTCATGGGTGAACACTTACAACTTAACTTACAGAATTGGTTCCAATCCTCATGAGTATTATTCTTGTGATCCCCCTTTTTCCTCATTATCTTGCATACAAAATTGCTTTTTTTTTCTAAAGGAATTTTTTGTCCAAAGCAATTCAAGCCAAGAAAGCAATTCAATTGGAATTGAATTGTATTACAGAGATATAGTAACAAAACCTGCATGGTACCACCATAAAAACTGATGCACAGGTCAATGAAACAGAATAGAAGACAAAGAGAAAAACCCACACAGATACGGTCATCTGATCCTCAACAAACCAAGGTCCTAAACACAGATACTGGAGAAAAGACAACCTTTTTAACAAATAGTGCTGAGAAAACTGGATATCCATTTATAGAAGAATGAGATAAGATTCCTATCTCTCACCCTGCATAAAAATCAACTTTCAAAGTGGATCAAAGTCCTAAGTATTAGATCAGAAACTATGCAGTCCTTAAAGAAAATGTAGGGTCAATACATCAACACTAGACACAGGCCACAAATTCCTAGGGTAACCCCTACAGCTCAGGAAATAATACAAAGAATTAATAAATGGGATAGCATCAAATTAAAAAGCTTCTGCAGAGCAAAGGAAACAGGAATATGAAGAAAGAACCTACAGAATGGGAAAAAAAATTGTGGTTATTCTTCTGACACATGATTAATATCCAGAATATGAAAAGAACTCAAAAAATAAAAGTGCCAAAAAGAAGCACAATTAATAAATGGGCAAAGGAATTATCAGAAATACCAGGCATGAGATAAAGCAAACACATCAGAGGTGGGTGAGCAAGGTTGGGCTTTCAAGGGGGATTCTGAAGCAAGCACACACATGCCAATGAAATCCAAGGGTATTTATCCCCTGTCTGAAATAATCCTGCCCTTCACTCGATTGGAGGAGCTCATGGGCTAAGATTGAATAGGGCTGGGTACAGGAAGTGGGTGGGGCTTGCAGGTGTAAGGGGACTGTGTTGGGGAGTTTTAAACATGATTTCCTTCTAGCCTCATGGTTCCTTGACATAAGATAGCTTCCTTTTATATGGGAACCTTAAGGCTGCATTCTGAAAATGGACCATCAGACTTCCTATTTCTCATAGAACTAAAGAGACACTTCTTAAAAGAAATACAAATAGAGGGCTGGAGTGGTGGCTTGGCGGTTATGGCGCTTGCCTGACATGTGGAAGGACATGGGTTCAAACCCCAGCACCCATGTATACAACTAAGTGTCAGAGCAATAAAAGTCATGTGAAAATCTCAATAAAAATTGATTCTGTCTCTCTCTCTCTCTCTCACTGTCCTTCTCTCTTTAAAAAAAAAAAAAGAAACACAAATAGATGAAAATGTTCAACATCTTTATCAATTAAGAAAATGCAAATCAAATCTACACTGAGATTTCATCTCCAATTAGAATGGCAGCCATCAAAAATACAAATAGTAAATACTGGAGAGAATGTGGAGGGAAAGGAACACTTTCATATTGCTGATGGGATTGTAAATTAGTACAACCACTATGGAAATCAGTATAGAGGTTCCTCAAAAAACTGGGAATGGAACCATAATATGACTCAGCTATACCATTCCTCATTATTTATCCAAAAAATTAAAGTCATCATATTATAGCCGTACATGCATCCCCGGTTTATAGCAGCACAATTCAAAATAGCCAAACCGTGGAACCAGTCTTGGTGTCTGTCAATGGATGAATGGTAAATATACACAATGGAGCTTTATTTAGCCATAACGAAGAATGAAATTGTCATGTGCAGGAAAATGAGTGGAACTTGAGAACATTATATGTTCAACCAAATAAGCCAAACTCAAAAAGTCAAGGGTTGTATGTTTTCTGTCATATGTAGAAGTTAGAGAGGAAATAGTAAAAGAAAGGTGGAGAAGATTTCACAAAAATTTAAGGTAGATCATTATAGATGAGGAAAGATCCCAGAGGGCAGGGAAAGGGGAAATGCTGGAAAATGATATTGATCAAATTATATTATTATATCATACACATGTATAAATCTAAAACAATGAATCCCATCTTTATATATAAATATAATGCATTGATGAAAAAAATATAGCAAGAAAAATATAGTAAGAAAGTGTGGAAGGTGAACACAGGCAAAGACAAAATCCTATCCTAAAATGAATCTCATGCAGGGGAAATATATTGATCTCAAAAAATTCGGAAAGGAGATGACAGAAGAATTACTGGGGCTTGACAAAAAGAAGAAAGGGAACTTGGGGGAACAAGAACAGACCTGAAAGGCAGCACTGAGACTGAGCAGGTGAGACACCTGCCTGGTCCCTGCCACAGGGGATGTTACCATGGCAGTGAGGTCCCAGGACAGAGTCTCTCCAGCCAAACTGCCTGCCCAGTCTCCAGCTGCCACCCCACAAAGCCAATCCCTCTCTTGGAAAGATCGTGTGGATGCCATTATGACAATACTGTTCCTTACTGACTTTGCCGTTGGGAGCACCAGGCAGATCCCTTGAGCCAGACACTGTTCAAACGGAAGAACTAGAGGAGTTGCTGCCATGGCAACACAGTCCCCTGCCCATTTATACCATCAGTGAGCTGGGGGAGATCCCTGGAGGAAGTGGTTCCCCACCTACTTCGCCAAGGCAGGGAAATCGCCAAGGACATGCAGATGGAGAGGAGCCTTAGGGAATGTTCCCTCCAGCCTGAAATGGCTGCTGATGTTGCCATGGAAACCAGATTCCTGGTCCACCAAACCATGAAGGAGGGAGAGAGAAAGAGCTGCCAGGGAGCCAGCCTGTGCCAGCATAGCTCAGGATGCCCACTCCAGCAGGCTCTGTGGGGAGGGTCTGCCTCAGGTCATCGACATCCCCAGAACCCATTCCTGCAGTATCTGGAAGGATTATCAACAATCTTTCTTGAAAGGACAGTGCCAAGGCAGTGCAGGAGGACGCAAAGGAAGAAGAAGAAGACCCATGGATGGCTGCTTTCAATCTCAACAGTGATTTATCATCAGGAAGCACTCGAATTGCATGTGTCAAAAAATCCTTTGTCTTTGTTCTTGAGTTCTCTTGGGTAAATCTCTTAACTAACAACTATATATCTAATATTCAGATAGGTGGGTTTTGCCTCTCGAGGGTAAAAGAAATAGAAAGGAGAGAAAAACATCTGATTCCTCTAATAGGCTCAAATTTTAATATCTAAGTTAAGTATGTGTGTATGAAGTATATTAAAATGTAGTTTCCACTATGAAATAAATGAAAAATACATATAAATAGAATTGTTCTAGGATCCAGAGGCAGGAGTCCAAGAGTCCCAATGCTACTGACAACAAGAAATAAGTGGCTCAGTTAAAGTACAGACTTTGGAATCAGAGACCTCTGGGTCCTGCATCTCTGTCCGTTATCATATTCCATTAGTCAAATCCAGAAACTGTGAGCAAAGGATGAATAAAACACACTGACATATACTTGATTGGTCTTTTTGATTGCATTTCCTTGAGTTGGGTCATTTTTCTTCCCATCTGGGATCAGAAAAATATCACTTGACATGCGATGGGGGTGGGTGGTAAAATAAACCAGCTAACAAGCCATATACTTAAATCTGCATTAATGAGAAGAAGGAATTGAATTTATTTTACCATCACTTTACTGTCCAAGAATGACACAGAGACATGGTACAGCGACCTTAGCACAAAACACTGGCTGCAGATGACCCTTCATGCTCCTGGGTGATCACAATTACAGCCACCATTTATTGGGATTCTATTATGCATTAGACTTCATGCTACGGACTTATATAAATTCTTTCTTTTCACCCTCATGAAACACAATGAGGCAGGTATTATTATCCCCATGTTGCAGTTAATAGCACTGAGGTAAAAAAAGATTAATTTTTGACTAAGGTCACTTGAAAGCTAAATGTAAAATGCTTGGCCTAAATCCAGTACTGAGGGAGAACAAATGCTCTACGACTGTGTTCTAAGCTTTCCAGATGGTTATGTTTATAGAAGCTGCCCACCTTACTAATGGTATCTGGATTCATTGAAATAGGATATCACAAATGAAATTCAGGGAACTGTTATTAGTTTCCTTCTCTCATTTTTTCATTCAGTCTCAAATTCTCCAACAATACCACTGTTTTCTGTGCCAGCTTCGGAGTATCCCCTGCCTCTCCTTCTGCTGTTACGTGCTCTGCTTGTATGATCTGATTTGTTCTGCAATGTCACAATCGTTCTGTGATTGACATTTCATTTCAATACATATGGAGTGCTTCATCCTAAATGTACCAAGCTAGTTTTATTTCAGCTCCCATGATAAGAAATATGCTTGGAGGAAAAAAAAAGATACAAATCTCTTAACAGCCCCTACAAATACACTAGGAAAATGAATATAATTCAGGCCAATCGGAAATCATTTAGTCTATTCAATTATCTATGTAAAAATACTCACTTCACTAATCATAAAATATGCAAGTTAAAATAGGGTGCTATTTTTTCTTATCTATCCCATTTTATTCATTTAAAAAGGTATGTTTATATGCATGCAAACAGACATATATACACACAAAAATATTGCTAATGAAGTTACAGTAGGACTGGGTCTCTCATCCACTGAGGATGAGATTTTAAATTTCAGTCACATTGGGACTAGAGAGGTGGTTCAGCGGTAGTGCATTTGCCTGGCATGCACAAAGACTGGGTTCAATCTCCTGCACCACATACACAACTAAGTGGAGGGAAAACAAGAAGCAGACGAAAAAGAATTTTTTTAAAAAATTAACTCTTGGGCTGAAGCGGTGGCTCAGAGGTTTCGGTGCTTGCCTGGCAAGCACGAGGATCCGGGTTCAAACCCCAGCACCAGGTACACAACTGAGTGTTGGAGCAACTAAGGCCATGTGAAAATCTAAATAAAGTTATTTCTCTCTTTCTTTGTCTCTCTCACTGTCCCTCTCTCTTAAAAAAAAAAAAAAACAACTCTTGGGGCTGGAGCAGTGGCTCAGCAATTGCACTTGCCTGGCATGTGCAAGTACGCAGGTTCAAACCCCAGCACCACGTACACAATAAAGTGTCAGAGCAATGGAGGCCATGTGAAAAACTAAATAAAACTGATTCCCTCTGTCTCTCACTGTCCTTCTTTCTAAAAAATAAATTAGCTCTCTCTCTAAAAAAATATATTCAGAAGTGCTCCTACCACTTAGCCCAATGATTATCCTTCTAGAAATCTACCGTAAGGAATGAAACAGTGATACTATTAAAACAACTGAAATTTGAATGGTGGGAGACCAGTTATGTTAACCTTAGTACAATCAACTTAATAATCACATCTGGACAATTGTGTAGCTATTAAAAATTATGCTTTTGAGAACTATCTAAAGACATCAGGAAACAACCACCATTAATGATAAGTGAAAATAAATAGGATACAAAATTGTATGTAGAAAGTGATTCCAGTCTTGTAAAAAAAATCATAGATTGATGGATAGATACAGATGTGTGTAGACATAGATACATATATAACATGATATTTTGTTAATGTTTATATTTTTCTTTTCATAAAATAGGATATGAGGCCAGGCTTGGTGGTGCATGCCTGTAATCCCAGAGGTTCAGGAGGCTGAGGTGGGAGGAACACAAGTTCAAGGTCAGCCTGAGCAACTTATCAAGGCCCTAAGCAATTTAGGGAGACCCTGTCTCAAAATAAAAAATTAAAAAGGAGTAGCTGGGGATATGGCTCAGTGGTTAAGCACCACTGGGTTCAATCCCTGATATGAATACACACACACACACACACACACACACACACACACACACATTATGGAAGAAAAGACTCCAAAATTTAATAGCACTGTTATTTGGTGGGATTTCAATTTTATTCTTTATATTTTACCTGAAATTTTGTAGTCAGAATTACCACTTCTACAACCAGAAAAAGAAATAGTTTTCAAAAATACAAAGCAAAATAGTGATCTACAGCAATTCATTGCCAGACTTTCCTTTTTACCTCATTCCCCAAAAAGGGGCTGACTGAGCTTGAAAGAGCAACCCAACTTGAGAGTGTCACCACTGTCCTGTGAAATGCAATGACTTTTCCACCTGGGCTCAGTGACATAGATTTTTGCCTTAGAATCTGGAAAAGGAAGACCATTGATGATTTGTATAGAATGTTAAGACCTTATATAAGCTGTCTTGAATGAAGTCATTACCCCTTCAAAGGGGAGGAAGGCTGTGCCATGCCCTGAAATACCTACTTCTTGCACTTTCCTTTGCGTAAGCACAGTATGACTAGAGTAGCAGCAAAAGAATCTTAGGAAGAGGCCCTACTAATAAGGAGTCAGTCATGAGAAAGGACAGAAGAGGGGCTATCAAGGAAGCCATGTGGGAGGGACATGGAGGACACATTGCACTGCTGATAGAAAATAGGCACCAATATATCAACTGCATTCTCCATCGTTGTGGGGAGTAACTCATATCCTGTGACATTGCTTTCTGTACTTGATTATCTCAAATGCATGAAAATATTATCAATCAGCCTTTCAGAAAAATAGCAACTAATGAGCCACATTTCCTTTTCCTTCGTTTGTCTATGTTAGCAATGTCAATGTAAACCTTCTGAAATAGAAGCCAGCAAATTTCTTAAAACATTTTTTGATGAGCAGCCCTTTCCACTTTCCCATTCCCGATATGTTCTGTGTTTCACAGAAGAAAAATAAAAGAATTTATCAAAATCCTTTTCCAATTGATTATATTTCACTTTGGGTTTCCTTTCTTTTCAATGCCTTTCCAAATTGAAGCCATTTCCTTAGCAAACTAAAAATAGCAGTTTTGTCAATATTAGTTGGAACTGAGATAAAAATGTGCTCAATCCATTTTGATGATCTATTCACAAGCATAAAGAAATATTCAAAGAGGTTCATCATTGTCATGAGAAAATCAGGAAAGTGATCGCTTTCAAAGGCAATATATATTAAATGCTTCCACGCATTTAATCATTCCTCCAGCAATCACATGGGCCAGTTTCAACTTAGTTAGTTGGAGAATCTGTGAAGCACCACAGGCAGAGCTGAAAAGATACAGAAAGGGAACACAATAAAGGAGTTAGGCCTGTCCATGGAAAAGGCATAAGAGAAGAGAGTGGAAAATTCCTTAGTCCTGAAATCCCAGGGCACAGAAAGGGAGGTTGCAGACGCACACAATAAGAAACGTTACATAAGTATAGCAAAGAAAGAATTTTAGGACCCATACCCCCAAAACTAGGTCTAGGGAATGAGTCTTTGCAGAACAGCAGAATGCATGCCTTATGTGGTAATGTGTATTATTTCCAGATACAAAACGATCTTTGTAAGGTATACATAATTCTTAGAGCCTTGTTGGAGACCCTCACCCTCGGTGGGCTGCTGGCTGCTGGCTGACTCAAGCACAAGTATATACAGAAGGAAGACACCAGGAAGCCCAGGTCTGTGTCTCTGATGAGAAAAACATTATGCAGAGAAAATATGGAAGATTTTTATGAAGCAACAGATTCACAGATACCAAAATAGTACAAAAGCCAAATTTTGTTTAAAATATACAATTTCAGGAAAGTACTCATAATTTCCAGATCCTCAAAGCCATTTATTTCAATAACAACAACAACAACAAAAAGATTTTAAAAGCATTCCAGCTCTGTGGAAGAACTCAGGAAAAGTCCTTAATTAAATGTTGGGATTTAGATAATGACAGGATGCAGAACAAAGAAAGATCTGAGGGGATGGGTTGATCAGGTACAGCCATAAGGAGGGTGATATGTGTTTGAAACACAGCAGCAGGAGAGGAGAGACCATGTGAATGTCTGTAGCAGGCCTGGACTGGAAAATCACACGCAGCAAGCAAGTCTTTCTACCTGGAAAGGAGCATCTCTGGCTCAGCATCTTGGTCCAGAGACCCTTGCCTGCTCCATGTCGGATTAAGGGTTCTAGATTGTTCTGGGTACTGCTGACCTTTTTTCGTAAAGCAGAGTCTACCCTCTAGCAATCTAGGGTCTCTCAGAGACCCAGTTGCTCAGGAGGCATAATTGCATCCTGGATATTTCTGGGATGTGTGCATTTAGTCAATGGACCTCAATCTTTAAAATCATATTAGGATGGGAATTAGGTTGGTCAGAAAGTAAAGGATCAGCAGTTGGAAGACAAAATGAATGATCTGCAATACCTACAAAAGGACACTAGGGGGAGGGAAGGAAGCAAGAGATAGAAAAGCATTCAAATTAATAAGGTAGATTAAGATAGGATACTAGAATTTAGTTTACTCTTTAAATTGAAAGCCAGCAACTAGAAATGAAAGCTAGATTATTCTAGTCCTTTTTACCTGTATACAACCAAAAGATGTAATTGAAACACATGATATATTCTCTGCTATGATTATCAGAAAGAACCAGCCCCCGCACAAAAAATCTGAATAAAGAAAAAAACACAGCCCCTATGCAGAAGTGGGAAGAGGGAATGAAGGAAGGTCAATGAAGGGCAGGGCAGGGTCAACTGCCACAGCTCATAGTTCAAGGGCTGATATAGGTGAAAGGAGTCCAATGGAACAGCGTCAAGTGAGAACACCAAGCCTAATGCCCAGAGCCATGGGAAATGGAAATATGGGTAAGATGAGGCTCCACCCTCCTAGAATTCACAACCGTCCAGTGGCAACCAGATTAGAATAAGATAAACCGAAATCCAGTTTTCAGGGTTGTAATAAGTCAATATTAAGAGGCCAAGGCATTTATTCAGGAGAAAAACAGCAAACTATTCGAATGTAAGCCAGAGGCCAATAGCTCTCAGGCATGGCCAGCCTTCCAAGTAGACATCACTTGTGATTTGAGAGATTCTCATTAAAACCATGAAATCACAACCCCATTTTGCTCCCTAGGAGCCCATAGTCCAGAATGTCAGATCTCTGGAGGCGTTTCAGTACCTAAAGCAATAGGGAAAGCCTCAGAGTATAGGGTCTGGGATAAAAACTCCCTGCTATCAGGTGGCTCAGCGGTTATAGCACTTGCCTGGCATATGCAAGTACACGGATTCAAACCCCAGCACCCACATATATAACAAAATGTCAGAACAACAATAGCCATGTGAAAAACTCAATAAAAATTGATTCTCTCTGTCTCTCTCTCTCTCTCTCATTCACTGTCCTTCTCTCTTTAAAACAAAACAAAAGCAAAAACAACTCCCTGCTATCAAACTGTGGCTCCATCATCTACTGTGGGGAGCTTGGGCAAGTTTCTTAACCTCTCTGTGTCTTAATTAACTTGTCTATACAATAAGTGCTTTCTTCACCATGTTGTTGACAGCATTGAGTCAATACTTGCAAAGCATTTACAAGAGTGCCTGACACAGTAATCTTTGAATAAATGTTAGCTACTTTTATTCTAAAAGCCCCTAATTAGGAAATCCATATAATTCCTTATCAATCAATGCCATAACAGAACTGAACAAGAAGCTATGGGGTTTAGGAAGGTGGAGGTGGAGGAATGTGAAGTGAGATGTTAAAAGAGCAGCAGAAAACAAAGAACTATTTTTCAATGCTACTGGCATGATGGAAAATCAGGGATGGGCCTGGAGGACACAAGAGAGTTACCTTTGGCATAAAATGAGAAAGACTCTCATTATCATGGTCCCACAAATGCTGGCCTGGCTCTTTCTCTCACCCTAGTTCTGGCTCAGGTTCTGGTTTTCTAGAAAGTCTGTAATTTGGGTTTACCTGACATCCTGTTAGATGGAAAAGGAAAGGACTTGGACAAATACATGAGAAGATTCTGTCTACAACAAATAGGCACTGGGTCAGGAAAAGTGTCTTCCCCCAAACCCCCTGGAGGCGCCCATCTAAGGATGTGTCTGGGGCGCTGGGGTTGGGAGGAGTTGCTAGGAGAGCCACTGGGAGAGGGAAAGCATTGGCTACAGAATTGCTGACTCTCTCAGACTGGTTGAAGCTGACCTCCTTTAATCCTGTAGCAGCATTTCCTGATGTTTATGCTCAGGACAGCTGGAAAGCTAACCTGAAAGGACTGCTTGCCTGGTAGCCATCCGAAATGTCTGGGTGCCCTCTAGTGGTAAAGTCTTATGCTATGGTTCTGGAGAGCATTTGCCACCTGGAACACAAGATCCTGACAGGTGATGGAAAGACCATTTGGAAATGTGCCTTCTGCCCTTCCCAGCGTCAATGGGCAGGCCAGCATCGTCTGCTGTTCCAGAAGTCACATTGTCTTGTACACTGGACAAGATAACCAAACTTAATTATCTGCTTGCTTTGAAAGCTGACTTTCTATTTGATATCGAACCTTCTCCTTAAGTAGTTTGTATGTCAGGCTAATAGACACAACTTCTGTGCATGCTTGGGATTTTAGTTTCTTGCTTGTTTGGGAACAAACTGGAACCTCTGTGAAGATGGAATAAGGCTTCCTTTCCCATTGTCCTAATCCATGAATGAGGAAGTGGACTGGAAGTAATCTCAGGATTGATTCCAACCTTTGAGGCTGACCAGGTACAGAATTCCCTGTGGATTGACCCATTGGCCTTCACTGTCTGGATGAGATTGATTCATAGATTTTATTCACATTTATGTGATTTTTTTTTTTTAAAGAGAGAGTGACAGAGAGAGAAAGAGAGAATCACTTTTATTTAGTTTTTTGCATGGCTTTCATTGCTCAGAGACTTCGTTGTGTACGTGGTGCTGGGGTTATGAACTCGCGTACTTGTGTATGCCAGGCAGGTGCCATAACCTCTGAGCCACCGCTCCAGCCCCCACATTTATGTGATTAATAAATTAAATACACTGATCATTTGAAGGCCATGGTCTCTGGTGCAAAACTGCCTTGATTCTAATCTCATCTTTATGACTTACAAACTGTGCAATGTTGGGAAGATTACTTAACCCGGCTTTCTAATCTTTAAATAGGAATAATAATAGTAACTACCTAATAGGGTTACAGAGGATCAATGAGATAAATATGTAAATTCCTTCAGACAGAACCTGGCACATCATAGTGTTGCATTAGTTATTATGCTGGTTGACATAAAAGTGGCTGTCATTATGTACCACACATATCAATTATTATGGTTATATTACTATGCATTATTATATGCATCACCTCTTTAATCTCCTCTATGATCCTATTAACATCCCTATTTCATAGGTGAAGAAACTAAGACAGAAAGATGTTAGGATATTGCCAAAAGTGACACTGTATCTGTGCCAAATTGGGGTTGAGTGCAAGAGCCCTAGTGTATTCAATCAGTCACAGGTGTTCAGAGATCCATAGGGTAAACTAGTCATCTATGCAAGAATTTGTGAGAAAGTGTTATCATCCCTTATACACAATGGTGAACAGGTTATTGTCTGGTGGGTAATAAAGGGAGGTGACTGGGGAAGGCATCAGGAAACCCTTCATTGTGGAGGAAAGACATGAGCTGGGTGATAAAAGATGGACAGAAGGAGAATGGCAGTGCAAACTGAGAGGACATCTTAAGCCAAGACAAAGAGGCGTGAGCTACAAGGCGTGCTTCGCAGCCATGGCAAGTGTTGGCTGTGATGAAGCACAAGGTGAGACGGGAACTGGAGAGAAGAGGAAGCAGACTGGAGGGGGCCTTGCACGCCAGGCTGCCCTCTTGGGCTAATGGGCCACAGGCAATGGGGAACCATCACAGAGTCTTTTGCGTGTATATGTGTGTGTGGTGCTGGGGATCCAACCCAGGGCCTTGCAAGCGCTCTACCACTGAGTTACATCCCTGTTCCCTTGGCTGTTAAATAGGGAAGTGACAAGAGATAGCAGAAAATACATTTGTCTATCCTCTCTTACTATAATTGATAAAAATTCCAGAATAGGCTGGTCGTGTTGAATTCCATTTTACAATACACTGGCCCTGAGATTTAGAGGTTGGGTGGTGAGCATCTCTGCTTCACTGACCATTTTTCTTGTTAGTTCTTACCAATTTTAACCTGATTAGAGATAAAAGTGGAAACAAAATAGAAAGAACAACCAAATTACTACCTCCCTTCTACACCTTCCATCAGCAGCCTAAATGAAAGTTACATAATTCAAATCCCTCTTGAAATTACTAACAGTCCTAAGTTAATGGCCCCTAGTCTCTGTCATGTTTTCTGCTCAACATTTTTGCATATGCTATGGTTTGGATATGGTTTGAGGGTGCTTCCCAATGTTTCATGTGCTAGAATCTTGGTCCCCAACATGGTGGTAAGAGGTGAGACCTTTAAGAGGTGAAGCCCAGTGGAAAATTGGTAGATCATTAGGAGTGTCATCATTAGAAGGGATTAATATAGTTCTAGAAGGGTCACACTTTGTTCCTGCGAAAGCAAGTTGTTATTAAAAAAAAAAAAAAAAAGAGCAAGCCTAGTCTCTAAATTCCTCTTACTCCCTCTTTGCATGTGATAGCTCTCTCCTCCCACACTGTGATGCAATCTGCCATGCTGCGATGCAGCCAGAAAGCCTTCACCAGAAGCCGAACATGCAGCTCCCTAATCTTGGCCTTTCAGTCTCTAAAATTGTGAACTAAGTCAACCTTTTCCTATACCTTACCTAGCCTCAGGTATTTTTTATAGGAATACAAAATTATCTAGAACAGCAACCTAATCCATTTACTGTTACAATTAGAGATAATAGTTCTAAGATGAAGGAACCTGTCAAATGAATTTTTTAAACTGATCAGTCAAAGTCAAAACATGGAATAGAAACAACTGGGACATCTGTAGCACTCCACTGAAACTAACATATCACCATCATAAGGAAGAGAACAGTTTCCTTAGTAATCTTCAAAAGAGCCCTGAGGAGCAGTTAGAAGACTTTTCCAGTTGAGCCCTGTAGTCACCAGCAAAATAATGAAGGTACAAATGATGGAGTCACTTAAAAGTTTCCACGTCAAATAACAAAGCCTTATGAATAGCCAGGGCAGGTGACAGGTAACATCAACTTCTCTCTCCACAAAGTAAAGATCTATAGCAAGGTAAGTATAAATATGAAAGAAATCATGATTATAATTGAAGCAGCAGAAAAAGGCCCTTTCCTTGACCTGATTCAATGAATATGATTAATAGCAAAGGAAGTCTTAAGAATGATGAAATGAGGGCTGGAGTGGTGGCTCAGCGGTCTCAGCGCTTGCCTGGTATGCTCAGAGACACAGGTTCAAACCCCAGCAGCACATACACAGAGAAGTGTTAGAGCAACAAAAGCCAAATGAAAACCTAAATAAAACTAATTCTCTCTCTCTCTTTAAAAAAAAAAAAAGGATGAAATGTACCACATGGGAAGCCATGGGAATCCTGGATCAGCTGGACTGCAGGATACTTGGTGGTAATGAGTTTTACCTCATGTCTGACATCCTGCTGTAACTCTCAGTGTTAGAATTATGCAGAGAGCTTTTTTTTCTTTTAGGAGGGGACAGTGAGAGAGAGAGAGAAACAATGTTTATTTAGTTTTTCATGTGACTTTCGTTCCTTGGACACTTCATTGTGTATGTGGTGCTGGGGTTTGAACTCACGTACTTGAGCATACCAGGCAAGTGCCATAACCACCAAGCTACCGCTCCAGCCCACAGAGAGCTTTTTAAAACCATTCCTGGAAACCAACGCAGGCCAATCAAATTGGAATATCTGTAGGAAGGACTTGAGTTTCAGCATCTTAATCGAAATCATTGTTACAAAACATCCTTATATAAGTTGAAGGCAAAATATATGATAACCATCCTGATATGTGATAGGCCATCCTGATAGTGAGCAATATTATCCTTCCCTTCGGAACAGGAGTAGTAAGAACAAATAGGAGGACCATGGACTTTCAAGCCAGCCCTTTAAATTCAACTCACTGATTTTTCACTTAGCAGTTGAATGGACAAATTAATTAACCTCACTGGGTTGTGACTTCTTTGTAAACTGAGGATCACTTGACCCATTTGGTAGGAAACAAATGCATGTGATCCACCACATAGACAGTGTAGGCACTGCACTAAAACTAGCTGTGATAGTACCACTCTAGGAAAGAAAGAGCAAGGAAGAATGAAGACATGTGTAATGGCCCAACCACTCTTGTTAACTAGATATGAAGGTTACAACCTCATCGGGAAAATTGTTTAAACACTTTGGGTCTAATTCCTCATAAAATGTCCACAAATTGAAAAGTTTACGATCGATGTCCTCTGGAGTAACTTTCATCTTCAACACGCATTGGATTCAGAAAGCAGCAACAGACTGAGAAGGATAAAACTCTGATTAGAAGCAGTGAATATGGGGTGTGGGCAATATGGGGTAACTCTGGTTTAAGAACAAATGCATATCATATTGTTACTTTATATGCATTTATGATGGTACAATAACTCAACTCCTTAATAAAAAATATTTTTTAAAAAACAAATTTAGTCAATAGTGTTTTCTTTGATTGTCAGAAAGAAGTGAGAAAAGGAAGGAGACACCTGAAAGCTCTGCTGATGGCTGAGTACTGCATTTCCCTGGTGGCTTCTAAAAGAGACGACTACATCTCTTATCCAGCTCCAGCAGATCTACGAGAACAGCAGATCTACTGTTAAGGCTTCCCTAACTAGTGACCTAGTGAGGAAGATATAAAAAATGCATTAATTAGAAATCAGAGTTGAAGGTAAATGGATGGCGATGGAAGAAATCATGCTAAACGAAGTTAGCCTAACCCAGAGAGTCAAGGGTCAAATGTCTTCACTCATCTG
>PVKS010004988.1:29936-88643 GCA_004027875.1 Aplodontia rufa
GGGGGGGAAGGGGAAGGGTAGGATCTAGGGGGTAAATCTAATTTTAAGAATATATATATATCATATTATTTCATTGAATGCATTTTTTATTGTACAATAACTAAATTTCTTAACAAAAAAAAATCAGAGGGGTGGATTCTGCCTGTTGTTCCAATAACAACTGAGCAGAGACCAGAATTTCTCTGGTACCTCAGTTTCCCCACTACAATGAGAGTGACTACATTTACCGTTTACATACTTTCCAGCAATCTTGGGAAAGCGAATGATTTCAATACAACCCAATGAAGTTGGTAATATCCAAGGAAAGAAAAATGCAGATGCTCAGGCTTTGAAAGATGAGAAATTTACACCATTTCATATTTTGAAGATCTTCAATTAAAAAAAATTATCATTGCAAGCTAGAGGTGGCCTCAGAAAGCTAACAGTGCTAATGACAGGTAATGGAACTGAAACAACATGGATAATTTGTCCTCCCCCCTCAAAACAAATTTAACCTTGTGTATAGTCAAGGTTCATTCTTCATCCCTGGGTTCTCCAGCCTCCCCTGTATTCAGATAGTTAGCCTTCATGTCCACAACAGTCTGGTAGACTGTATTGCCTGTGAATTTGCATACATTAGCATTATCAAGACTAAAAAATGGTATGATTATTATGTAAGCAGCCTCAGTTTAAACAGGCTGTCAGTCAACTGCCTCCAGGCTTGGCAGCATCTAGTTTGTTGGCAGATAGAACATTTCAACCTGCTTTTTCCTGTCACGGATTTGACAAACATTATCATAAGCCAGGTGCCTTTTTGAGCTGTCACCTCATCTCGGACATCTGCCTTATCCATCAAGTGGCTCGCCCATTAAGAAGCGGGGACATTATTTCAGCAGTTAATTAGCCAAGCTAAATGAATACATAAATTCATTTTCAATTCAACTTTCCATTGCTTTTTCCAGCGGCTAATAGGGGCATCAGAGTCAGTAATGTGTTATGAATGGATATGAGGTTATATCTTAATAAAAAACACATGTCCACAAAGATTTTTATAGCCAACAATTATGAAAACTCTGACAATTTCACCATCCACAACACATCAAAAAATTGTTTCATAATTGCAAAAGACTGTTTATAAATGTGAAGAGCTTTGTTTTTTTAAGAAATGTTAAAAATACATTTGTAATCAAAGCCAAAAATACTTGAAAGAGTCACAGGATGGGTCCCTTCTAACCCAGTGTGAATTTCATAACCCGACAACGACCTTATCTTCCTTAAGTGCCCTAAATCAGGACATTCTCCAGGAGGATGAAAGTGTATCCCAAGTAAATACTTTGCTTTACTTCAAAATGAAGAATGAGAACAACGTCTATAAATTTGGATTTATTTCATTTTTCAATCAAGAAGTATTTGGGGAGTGCAATTCACTCAGTCACCCCCCACCCCTCCCATAACAAAAAATAAATAAATAAACTACTATCCAAACTTTAGTAAGTGATCAATAGTATTACCTTAAGGCAATGAGTTAAAAAGTCAAAAATTAGGGACTGAAGCAGTAGCTCAGCAGTTATGGTGCTTGCCTGGCATGCGCAAGGACGCAGGCTTGAACCCCAGCACCACTTACACAACAAAGTGTCGGAGCAAAGAAAGCCACATGAAAAACTAAAGAAAATTGATTCTTTCTCTCACTCTCACTATCTCTCAGAAAGAAAGAAAGAAGAAAGCGAGAGAGAGAGAAAGAAAGAAAGAAAGAAAGAAAGAAAGAAGAAAGAAAAATAAAAAGAAAGAAAAAAATAGCTTTCAGGTAACAGAAATGATTTTTCACTCAGAGAAGAAAATAATGCAACTGGGGAAACCAACTCCCCAGATAGGACAGGAGAGAGGAATCTGTACTCAGCCTTCGCCTGTGGTCAACTGTCATTGTCATGTCTATTCCATTAGAATGACAAGACAGCTTTCTGTAAACAGAGACTCCAATAAACATGGGGAAGGGCAGATGGCTGTTAAATGGTTAGTGGTTGCCACCCCTGAATGTGACAGACCCCTGCTTCCAAAGATAATTCCTCCCACTCATGACAAGCTCATTCATGAGCCTGAACTTGGGCTTAGGGAAGGGTCAAGGGAGAAAAAAATCTATGATGTGAAAGGATCAGCAAAGGTTGAGATGTTTTTATCAGAGCAGAAGCCAAGTGTCACTTCTTCGGAAACCAACAAAGGACATTTTACAAAGTAGGTACAAGATGGACAGTTGGGGAGATACTCCAGCTGCTCTGATTCTGTACGACCCAGTCAACTCATCTGTTAAGGAAGAAATGTGTTCATTAATAGGAAATAGGTTTCATGCAGCAGGTTTAGGTCTTCTGTGGGGTTAGAGGGGAGACAGAGCATCATGAATAAAGTCTCATCCTATGCCTGTCCTGACTTCCTTACTTTCTGCCACCCCTTTGTTGCAGAGGACCCTGAGTGACCGTTCATTCCCTGCTTCCATATACAAAAGTTTACAGACTATCAGAAATATACCATATTTCATGCTCCATGCCTCGGATGCAGAGGACCTTGTTTGTGTCCTCAGGAATTCACCATCCAACACAAGTTAGCAGGAGAGAAGACTACTCTGCATGTGAGTAATTAAAAAATCAGACATACTCTGATAGCAGCAGCAATGTGACAGAGAATTCTTGGAGGAAAATCTCTGTCCACATTCCCTTCTCTGAAAACTTTCCATTCCCTATAACCCCTGGAGGAGGACTGGGGCCTCCTCTGGTCACAGCTGATGAGATCCAAGCTAGACAGGCACCAAGATCTTGTCTTGAGAATTAGAATGACCCCGATAAGTTTGTCCCAGGCATAGGAGATGAGATTCAAGGGTTTGAAGGGGCTGAAACAGTCAAAAGTCCTGTTGAGCTGGCTGTGGGGAAACAGCAAAAATAAGCAGTTACACAGAAGGAAGCAGAGATGCCAGGTTGCTTCTGGGTTCCTGCAGAGACTGGGAGCAGCTCCAGGCTCTGACTTGCCAGCTCTGTTCAGCCCCAGTGGACCCTGACTGTACTTCCTGCAAATTCTTTATTGGGGCCCTTTATTGAGCCACGCTGTGGGAGGTGGAAAGAACTGGTCCTGTGCGCACATGTGTGGCCCCCAGGAGGAGGGCACTGATCTGGCAACCCTCTGGATTTAGTTTCCATCATTGCAACAGACGGTCCTGGAGGGGCTGCCCCATGGGCCTGCAGTCAACCCAGCACAGTGGGCACAGTGTGTGGCTGAGGAACATTTTTTTTCCATCTTTGTTCTAAGAAATAGCCCCAATGACCTTGGCCTTATACATTCCTGCTTTCAAACTCCTGCCACTTCTATTTTCCCCAAAAGAGTTTAGAAATGTTACCCGGTAGATGTTTCTGGAGCAATGAATCAGCACACTATGATCAGTCCCTCAGTGCTTTCTGAAAACTTATTCTCCCCAATGCTCAGCTGACGCCTCTTCATTTGATGCTTTCCTGTGAGGGCACTGAGCTGTTTGTCCTTTATCATCTATGTGGATATACATTGTTCGTTTTAAAGCCCCAATCTATGATTGCTTTAATGTAACAATAAGCCCTTTCTGAGCAAATGACAGCCCAGTGCCCTTCATGCTCACATGTACAAGTGAGTCATCTCCACATATCAGCTGGTCTATTCTTCTTCCCACCACACCCTTATCACCCCCAACCCAGAACTGGACTTTAAAGAAGGAAGACCTTACAGATCAAAAAGACCAATCAATATTGCAGAAGAGGAAACTGAGGGAGGTCCACAAAAGGGAATTTTGTCCATGTCCTAAAGTTCACAAGTGACATTATGCACTTCTGTTGACTTAACTGACATTTATCAAGCAGTTGTGCTTCATGAGGAGGAAGTAGAAGCAATGGCAGTTACCCTTCCACTCCTCTTTTTCAGCTGGTGGAGCTGCGGGGAGCCTGCCTCTGCTCAATGCTAATGAGCCTGACCCGCTTTGGCCATGCTCCCAGTTATAGAGAGGCTATCACAACACTGGCTTGAAATGTCTGGGCACAGGGCTTCTCAACACTTGTCTAATTTAAACCCCTTTCCTTGGCCTCTCCCTCTTCCCCAGGCCCCAAGGTAAATGGTGCCAAGATGCATAAAAAACAAGGCCAGCACAGTTCAGCCAGCTCCCAGCCATACCCTACTGGAATCTGTTCTGGCTCCTGGCAGCAACCATTCACATACTGCAGCTTACAAAATGTACTCCTCCAGGGAGGGTGTCCCAGAACCAGTTGCTCCGCCCAAGTCCAACCTCAGACAAGGCACATTATGCAAAGCAGGTGCAAGACAGACAGTTTGGCAGGAGTTCAGTTACCTCTGATCATGGAAATTCTTGCCAGCGTCTATGCAGAGAGGAAGTAGTGTGTTAATTAATAGGAAATTCATGCGAAGGAGATTCATGCTGCATTTCATACGAAAGCCTCTCTCAGGAAGCAGGGCTCAGAAGAGAGCCACCACACAGGGTGGGGGCGGAGGGGTGTTTGTTAAGGAAGAAGTGGAGCTGCCTTTCCTGTAGCGGATCACACAATCTCTCCATCCCTCCTCTCCCCGGTGGTGAGCCACTTTCCTCTTTATTGTCTCCCACAGCAGCGGAAATGAGTCTTTTCAGAGTGACAGCAAGGGCAGAACCCACCTCTGGTGAAGCACAGTCAGCTGGTGCTGCGGTGTCTTTGGCTGTAATCACACAGACTCTAAGACGCAAGATCAAATCCCCCTCTGACCTAGGGTGTCTCCCCATCAGCTCCCCATCCGCCAGCCCCTCACAGCGCTGCAGCTTCCCTGGGAATAATCTCCCAGCTCTCACCATGCTGCTTCTCATCTGCTGCTCCACGTGTCTGTCTCTTCCGCCAGACTGCACATTCCCTCAGGACACAACCCTACCATCTTTATTGGCCCATATTATAGGATTATTAAAAATGTTGAATCAATGAACGGAAGAATGAATGTCTATATTCCCAGGATAGACTCTGATAAAGTCTTTAAGATTAAAATAAAATCACTAGGGTGATGCACTCCTGTTAATAGTTGCTAAGCAGAAGGATCAGGAGTTCCAGGCCAGCAGGGCACTGTGCACACACCTATAATCCCAGCAGCTCAGGAGACTGAGGCAGGAGGATTGCAAGTTCAAAGCCAGCCTCAGCAACTCTGTGAGACCCTGAGCAACTTAGCAAGACCCTGCCTCTAAATTAAACAACAACAAAAAATGGCCTGGAGATGTGGTAAGCACCTTTGGGTTCAATCCCTGGTACCAAAATAAAGAAGAAAGAAAGAAAAAAAAAAGAGGGTATAGCTCAGTGGAAGAGTGTGCTTCCTGGGTTCAATCCCCAGCAGGCACACACACACACAGAGGAGAGAGGAGAAGTGGGGAGGAGAGGAGAGGCAAAGAGAAGAGAGAAGTCAAGAGAAGGAGGAGAGTTGAGTCACCAGGACCAAGTCATACTACCCCAAGTATATGCCCTCCAAAATCTTTCTTTCATAATGGTATCACAGTGAAATAAATTAGAAAATTTTAGGCACCAAGTTGGTGGGAAGGAAAGTTTATGGAAAATCATATCAAGAAAAGAAGAGCTGGGTTGGAACAGTGGCTCAGTGGTTAAAGTGCTTGCCTGGCATGCGATAGGACCCAAGTTCAAACCCTAGCACCACCTATACAACTAAATGTTAGAGAAACGAAGGCCAGATGAAAAACTAAATAAAAATTGATTCTTTCTCTCTCACTCTCACTCTTTCCCTCTCTCTTAATTAAAGAAAAAAGAGAAGAAGAGCAACTGGAGTCCATAAGCTCAGAGTGCCTGTGATAAGGAGGACATTTTCCCCAGGTAATTAAAAAGCAATAAGAAACCTAACCAGCCTGGCACAATGGCACACACCTGTAACTCCAGTGACCAGGGAGACTGAGTCAGGAGGATCACAAGTTTCAGGGAAGCCTCCACAATTTAGGGAGACTCTGTCTCAAAATAAAAATAAAAAATCATTGGTAGCTCAGTGATAAAGTGTTCCTGGGTTCAATCCCCAGTATTTATTTAAAAATAAATAAATAGGAGAAAAATAAATAAATCTACCAAAAATCAGTTTGCATTTTATTATCACCTTCATCAGCAAGTTTAAATTATGTCATTAGTAAAGTAACACTCTCCCCCAAAGATCTTTAGCTGTTTTAAGTTTTGAGCAATTGCCACAACTTATTTTTGGGTGTTAATATGTGTCACAGGGCATGGGGCACACACCTGTAATCCCAGTTACTAAGGAGGCTAAGGCAGGGTGATCGCAAGTTCAAAGCGAACTAAGCAATATAACAAGACCCAGTTTTGAGATTAAAAGAAAATAAAGAGGAATGGAGATATAGGTAAATGGTGGAGCATTTGCCTAGCATGTGTGAGACCCTGGGTTCAATCCCTAGAACTCTGTGTGTGTGACTCGCATGTGTGCAAGTATCAAATTATCACATTCGGATAGCTTGTCTGTTAATACACATTGTATTCTACATGGAATTGAGTTTGTAGAAATCCCAGGTACACAACGGGCCCTCAACACAGACATATTCAGGTTGAGCTACACTTGTTCCTTTAGACAGTAAACTTTACCACTTGAAAATCTTTTGAGCTCAGTGTGAATGAAATACATGTCTTTAGTCTTTGTGGAACCACATGTTCTTGCACTTAAAAGTAGATTTTAAATAAACAACAAATAGCACAAGGCTAAGAAGGATGGATTGAGGTTCAAGTCTGTTGTTTGATGTGACTGCTCGTCCATTTTTGTTTCCATTTAATTTTTAAATTTAGTTCAGGGTAGATGAAAATTTTATTTCATACATGAAGTATTTTACTAAGTTTTAATGATACCTTTTCACTTGAAATTTGTTCATTTTAATTAATAAAGTTTGGAAGCTAAAGAATGAATTCAGAAAAAATTGTGTTATTATTTCATAGTTGCCTTCATTTTACTTTTTGTAGATCCTTCCATTCTATAAATATTCATTTAATAATTACCAGAAAGCTATTTATATGATATTATTATATCAGATTGTAACCAAAGGATTGGAGTTAAAACTCTAGGTAGGTATAAAAACTACTAAATAGTTGTATTTTTTCTCTTATATACTGAAATATTTATTTTGGGATTTATTTAAAAATTTTTGATAGGGGGGCTGGAGCAGTGGCTCAGTGGTTTTGGCGCTTGCCTGGCAAGCAAGAGGACCCAGGTTCAAACCCCAGCACCACGTACACAACTGAGTGTTGGAGCAACTAAGGCCATGTGAAAAACTAAATAAAGTTGTTTCTTTCTCTGTCTCTCTCACTGTCCCTCTCTCTTTAAAAAAAAAAATTTTTTTTTGATAGGACTGAATATATAAACAAAGTTAAAGAAAAGAAAAAGTTTACTATGTTTGTTTTCTAGTTGTTATAATTCTTATTTTAATTTTACAATTCGAAGAAAAAAATAGTCATGTTAAATATGGGAGGTGGTTGCTAAAATCTGACCAGCTCCAGATAAAATCCTGCTGTGAGCACCATCCTCCCTCTACGCTGCCTCTGTCCCCACCCGTCACTGGCTACTCCTTTACTTTGTTTTTTCTTTCTATGTAGCACAAAGAAATTCTCTTTCTTTTTCTTCCTCTTCTTGCATCTTGTTTCTCTCTCTCGTCTCTCTCTCTCCCCCTCCAACTAAAACAAGAGCTTCAAAGAAAAGAAATATATTCATTTTTGCTTTAAATGTACTGTCCACAGAAGGTGCATAAAGAACATGTGTTGAATTAATTAATTAAACAACCTACACCTAAGACAAATTTCTATTCCAGTTTGGAAATGTTGACCCTCTGTGTGGTACTAGGACCTTCCCCTGCAGGCTGGCAAAGCTCCACAGAGCCGTATACTTTAATTAAATTGCAATTTTTGCTTAGTGATGCCATGAAAGCTCAAGTCAAGTTGCTAGAGGAAACATACCTTTGGTTTTCCATCTTCATATCTTCCTCACAAAAAAAGGAAAAATAGAAAAATGTTCTTTTAAAGGTTCAATTATGAAAAAGCTCCAAAGGAAGAAAAATGCCCCCAAACTATACACTTACACAATCCAATCATATTCATAAAAGTTTCTGCTTGACAATTTAAACAATTTTTTTCTAGCTACAAGGTATTTGCTTCTTAGACATTTTGACTTTTTATTATAGGGTTCTTGGTGGGGGCGAGGGTGGGAGGAATCTTTAAGACATGAAGAAATATGGGATTGGAGTGGGGGCTCAATGGTTATGGTGCTTGCCTGGCATGCGCAAGGACACAGGTTCAAATCCCAGCACCCACGTACACAATGAAGTGTTGGAGCGATGAAAACCAAATGTAAAACTAAGTAAAATTGTTCTCTCTTTAAAATAAATAAATAAATAAATAAAAGACATGAAATAAAAAGAATTCCAGGCATGTGGTTTTCAATCCAAGGAATTTGGAACAACAGGAGAGACCACAGGTAGCTTATCACAACACATAAATTATCATGTTTACTCCTAAAATGAGACGGGCTGAGGGATATGTTATTTGACGATCCTCAGTTACTCCCTCTCCCTCATCCTCACATTCAATCTCTAGTCCTTACAGATTTACACCATTTCTCAAAATCTAACCCTTCCTATCCACTTATTGACAACCTCTGGTTTTCCTGCCTCTGGTAGCATCCTCAATCCCCCAATCCGTTTTACACAAACCTGACCATGTCCCTCACTGTACTAACGCACTCCAATAGTTCTTTGCCTAGAGAAAAACAGCCCAAGCTCCTTAATGAGTCATAAAAGATTCTCCAGGACAGCACCACTATTTCTCAATTCTCACTATTTCTCATGCCTCATCTTGCACTTTAATGATCTAATAATTCCAGCTCTTGCAGTTCTCCAAAATGAAGTTTCTCACCTCTGCGTCTGTGCATAGGCTGACCTTATGAACTTAACACCCTTTCCCAACCCACAAGTCTCCACTATTTCCTACCCATCTTTGAAAACTCAATTTAAGTGTCACTTCCTCCAAGAATCCTTGTAAGGACTCAGCTTGACATGACTGTAGTAGCCATCTTGAGTCATAACTGCCCTGATTGTCATTGAGTCGTTCTGGCTGGTGTTCCCATATAGTTTCCCTGCATCATGTAAATAAACAAAGCCATAACTTTATGGTTTATGACTGCACCCTGGCACCATCTGCACCAGAAATGTGCCTGAAGTCTTTGATATTAACTTAAGATGAAGTTATTTTTGTCACTATATATGGCCCCCTGCTTCTGTCCTAAATCACAGGGACCCACTGGTCCTGCTGCCACCTGGAATAATGCTTCTGTCTCATTAAGTCCCAAATAAATTCCACTCTGTGTAATCCTGGATCCATCTGCCTGTTTCTTCAGTTTATGTCATCTTGGGACCAATTCTCATGCTGGAACAGGATTTTTCCAGAATAAGCCTCCTCTGAAATACTCTTCAACCTAATCAGAGTTAGTCTCTTTTTATATATCCCCAGTGCCCACAACATTTTGTGAATGTTGTCAAATTGTACTTACGACCACAAGAATCCATTAATGTATTAGATAGTGAACTTCCTCAGGTCAGAGACCATATCTTCTCAATTTTATCTTAGTACCTAGAACAGTATCTGACACACAATTAGCACTTAATTAAGGGCTTGTTGAATGAATTAAATGAATAAATATATGAATGATAAACTTGGTGGGTTTTTTAGCTAAGTATATGAAAATTCTTAGGAAAGTCTAAAAGTAAAATTGCATATTTGATGAACTGCTTTTATGTAAAACAATCGTATGAACATAAGCACTACCACCACCCCTTGCCATTCTAGAAAAGTTTATTCAGCAGCCAGTCCAATCCTTTCTTGCCTGGAGTTTTCAAGTCACAGGAAGAGGATCAGTACTTCATTTTGTGCATGCTAAATAAGGGTTGCTTATTTAGCATTTCTCACAGGAACTAAAATAACATATTTTTTACTGGGTCTAGTTGTACCTCAGTTCAGAGCAGAAACAGACGTAACAAACTGGAGACAGGACATACTCATTTTGGAATTTCCTGAGATCACAATTTTAGTTTTATTTATTTTTATTTTTATTTTTTAGAGAGAGAGAGAGTGAGATGGAGAGAAATAATCAATTTTATTTATTTTTTTCATCTGGTGTTTCTTTTTCCAACATTTAGTTGTGTACGTGGTGCTGGGGTTCGAACTCAGGTCCTTGTGCTTGCCAGGCAAGTGCTCCAACCACTGAGCCACCACTCCAGCCCCTGAGATTGTGGTTTAAATCAGCAAGCTTCTGGAAGCACTTCATACATTCCTTAGAGTTAAATCTTTCTTTTGGGGGTGAATTTTTCCAACCCACATCCAACTCATGTCCTCCTCCAGTCCCTTTAACTACTCACCATCTTATCACCCTCACTCCACGCTGATAGACCCTTAGGGGTAGGAATTATTTATGTAAAATATTATATTTGACTCTAACCAAAAGGTTGAAGTTCATAATGCTAGGCAGATAAAAAAAAATCTATAGAACAGCTGTACTTCTTTTCCTTTTATATACTGAAATATTTATTTCAGGATTTATAAAAAAAAATTTATTAGCCTGAATATGGAAGCAAAGTTCAACAGAAGAAACTTAACTGTGCTTCTTTCCTGGTCACTATGATTCTTTCCTTTTCTGGTACTAGACACTTTCCGTATTTTCACTTTCAGTTTTTTTCACTATTTCTCTTTTCACAGTTCAGCCCTAGCATCTCTGTAATGTCTCCCTAAGAGGACAGTAAGAATCAGTAAGAAGCCACATTCTGGTGATTGGAAAGAACCTAATCAGATGCTGGAAGGAAAACATAAATTAGAGAATCCCAGGAGAAAGAGTACAGAGTGGCCTTCTGAAATCGCACCACCCCAAATCACATTTTTCCTGGTCAGTACCATCTCAAGAGTATGGGCTTGTAGTCACCAAGCCTGCGATCTTGTGGTAAGAGCAGTCTTTTAACTTTTACTGAAGGTCACCAAAGGCAGAGAAAAGAAAATAACAGGGAATAATAATAAAAGTAACTGCCACCAGACTCATTCAATACAGTTGGGATTAGAAGATTGTGCAAACACCATAATAGATCAAGGCCTTGGTAGGAAGGCACTGAACTCATAACACTACTAGTGCCTCTAAATATCTAGAAACTCAGCTAGAATGTATTCCAGAAGTTTCTTCTGCCTTTTATTTAGGAAAAAAAATAGAAAAAAACCATTTATTTGTTAAAGATTTCTTGAGTTCCCTTTATATACCAAACACTGGATTAGATCATAAACTAAAAGACCATGTCCCCTTTGTTCACTACAGTGCTCCCAACACTTACTATAGTACCTGACATACAGTAGGAACTCAGCAGAAAGTACAAATAAATTAATATGAAGATCAACTTCAGGGGCTGGAGCGCTTGCCTGGCATGCGCAAGTACACAGGTTTGAACCCCAGCACCACGTACGCAACAAAGTGTGTTGGAGCAATGAAAGTCACATGAAAAACGAAATAAAATTGATTCTTTCTCTCTCTCTCTCTCTTAAAAAAAAAAGAAAAGATCAACTTCAGGCATTACAGTATAAGAAGCTCTATAGACCTATGTTCCAGTTAAATTTGAGATAAGTATTTTTTATTTTTAAAAAACAACCACTTAAAGCCTAACGGCACACAGCAAATGAAAAACTATTTATTCAAGAAAAATCTGGGAGAAGAACAAAGTGTGTTATCTGAGCCCTTGCCAGTTCAGGGAGGCAGAGATTCTATTCCAGGTTAGTGGAGCCAAAACCATAGGGATCCCTGTCCACCTGCTCTCAGTTGGAGGCCTTTCTTCCTAGGAGAAGCAGGACACATCCTGTTTGCACTGGAGAAGTGGGGGTTCCCTTCAGCCTCCTATCATGACAGGCAGGATTTACCTTGGGTGCAATATTACTAAAAATAAGGAAGCCCCCATCACTCCTGGAGCAGCTTATAAGGCACTGGTTCCATCTGGGAGCAGGAAGCTGAGAAGACTTCAAGATATTGCCTACCCCTACCACCAAGTGTTCAACTTCCAAAGAAGTAGTGTCATCCAGAGTAAAAGGTCCCATTGTCCCCACTGTCAGCTCCAGATCCCTGCCTCAGAGATTTTACTTGGGAGGGAGAAGCAGTTTGGAAAAAAGGCAAATCCTACTTTCTTCTCAAGGGAACTGACTTCATTTGCAGCAGAACGTAGCAGAAGTTCAAGCCTAACGGTGTTCTCAAGCACAGAGGAGGTTGTGATGGGGCTGAATAGGAGGACATGTGGTTTCAGTGAAGATGTGTTAAAGGGCAGACAGGCTGATTTCAGTAGAGCTGGGAATCGAGATGGCTGTACAGACCGCTTCTGGATTAGAATAATTTCAAACAGGGACCTGGGAACTGTTTTCTTCTGGGGAACTTGAATGTGATTTCATGTCTTTGTCTATATAGCAATTTAGGACCCAAAGGCATTGTTAAAACAGTGGTGCAATCAGTGATAATTAGTTGATAATAACTAACAGTTGAGAGTGGTCAGGGAACGAGAAGAGGAAAGCCTTACACAGGTCATCCCAGACCTTCCGAAGCTGTGCTTTCCTAAGGATCAAAACCAGAAGCTTCACAATGTGTAGGTGTGTGTGGTGGGTGTCTTCACTAAGATGATCCAGGCAGCCAATAAACGAATAAGCAAATAACAAAACAAGCCCTGGGACAGAGCCGGTATGCAGCATTTGCTGTATCTTCAATTTCCAACAATAACAAAATTATAAGACATGCAGAAAACAAAACAAAATGAACAGGTAAGTATGACCCATGTGCCAGGCAAGCAATAGAGACCGCCTGTGAGAGCAAACAAACAGTCAGATTAAGAGAAAAAGATTCCAAAGTAGCCATCATAAATTTCTTTAAGGAACTGAAAGAAGTCATGATTAAAGAAGTAAAGAAAGATCTAATGATAATAATGCATCAAATAGTATCAATAAAAAGACAGACATCAGATAAATAAGTATAGAAATGAGTGAAGGACTGAAAAAATAATATAGACTTTTGGCAGCAAGCTCATCTCTACCATTTACAGAGATCAGGAGGAGAGTAAAAATGGAGACCTGTACACCACATGTCTAAATATCTAAAAGCTAAACCAAATTAACAAACTGTTAAATAAATTCTATTTTATCTTCATGCTTTGAAGAATATATTTTGATTATGACTCAGATATGCCAGGTATGATTGTAAACCCACAGTTCAAGCTCTGTCTAGTTCTCAACCTTCCTGGGAGAGCTGCTTTTGGCCCCTGGAAGCACATCTCTCCTCAAACCCAGGAAACAGGCTTCTGTAAGCCTTGGAGGTAGACTCACAGACATTTAACAGCTTATTCCTGGGCTCAGGAGTCCCAGAGCATGATCTAGATTAGAACAATGGATCTTAAACTTGAGCAAGCATCAAAATCTCCAAGAGGGTTACCAAAATTGTTAGGCACAATCCTTCAGATTTTTTTTAATTCAGTAATTCTGAGTTAAGGTGGAAGACTTTGCATTTCTAGCAAATTCCTAAAGTGATAAGTTGCTGCTCTTTGGGAGACCACATTCTGAGAACCACTGGTCTAGAAGGAGAAAGACCACAGGCTCCAAGTGGGCATCACGGTGTTGCTCTTTGGGGAGGGCATCTAATGGAGGAGAGCCAGGGCAGGGGCGGGGAGAGGGCCCTCCTGTCCAGCATGACCTCGCAGCAGCAGAATGTACACCAGGCAGCCTGGGAGATGGCTGAGGCGGAGGCACAACGGGCTGCCTCCTCCTCTGAACGCAGCCCTCCTTCAACACTGGCGTCTAATCGTTTGATCCGGTGGCACATACTCCCTAGCAACAGACCAGCAACTTTACTCTGAGCAAGTCCAAATGCCAGGGGGCACAAGGATGCTCTCATTCCTTCTATCACCAGTCATGGGATAAGACAGCAGCAGGGTCAGCTGAGGTTTCAGTGAAAAGAGGGAGAACATTGTTCTCTGAGAAATGCTAACTAAATTCTTCCTAGCACAAAACCTTTTTCTGGAATATCCTTTGTTAACATCATGTGCAAATGTTTTGGGAGCCATGGTACAGCCCTGTTCTAACAGGAGGGTTAACTGCCTCCCTCATTAAACTTTTAAAAAGGTAACCAACTACTTAAATAAAAGATAAGTATGTGCTTTCTTTTTTTTTTTTATGTTCCCTAACCTAGGCTGATGAGATGTCAAATGACTAAGTTGTGAATAGCAGAACAAAATCAAACCAAAATGACATGGTGACAGTGTTCATTATCTGCACCTAAGCAGTGAAAGAGTATTCTGCAGACTTTCAAATAAGCTCCGCCTACTAATGCACGTTTACCCCACAAACTGCTTTTGTTCTAAAATCTACAGCTATAGTGTTCCTTAACATTGGATGTTACCAACACAGTCGTCATCCACTTTATTTCCAAAATAATAATGGTAGTAATAATAATTCATACATTCCTCTCCCATGACTAAATTCTGAAAACAGCAAGCTTGAATGAGGTTTAAATAACCTAGTCAGCATGAATGCTTCCCCACCCAGAAGAACTTTTGCACCTTGAATCTTCTTTTTCTTCTCTATTTGGCAGGAGGTTACCCTCGGCCAGAGCAAGAGCCAGCACACTGAAGAAGGGACTTTCTCAAGACCATGCACCTAATCACCCATCTCTCCTGGTCCTGGAAGGAACAGCATGACATGTGTCAGGAGGTGAAGTGTTAATGTGCGGTTTAGCCTTTCGGAATACAACCCCCTGAATTCATCCGATTAAGGGCATCCTTTAAATTCCTTTCCTCCAACACTTTGTTTGCAAGCCCATAAATAGCTCTGCTTCAAACACATACTGAAAACCCAACCTAATAAAACAAAGAAAAGGTAAAACTGTTTCTGGACTGAAGTACTTAATGTGTTTGCACAGGTCAGAGCTATAGTGTGCCCTGTGATCTTCTTTTCAATAAAAGGCAAAGAACTTGAATCCGGCTGTCTCGTTCTTGAGATTCCTATGAGATGCGTACATTGGTCTTCACCCATTGCAGCTAGCTGCACATCAAGTCCCAGAAGGCTTCTTGTTCTTTGACAAGGACAGAGTGAGATGCTCAGATCCCTGGTTGAAATAGCAATGAAACATTTTGTGGATACTTGAGTCAGAAATTAAGAAAAGGATCTATTTCCTTGTTTCATTGATGGAATTTGCCTGAGATCATGAGTGGGATAGTGATGGTGGTTTACATTGGAGAAAAGAGAATGATCTTCCTTTAGGTTCTCTGAGAAGCAGTTAAAAGCTATTTTCAAAACTAGGAGAACTAGCTTAATCCTCTAATTTTATTCCAACAATTTGTCTTTTTTTTTTCTTTTTTTAAGAGAGAGAGAGAGGTGGAGGGGACAGTGAGAAAGAAGGAGAATCAATTTTATTTAGTTTTTCACATGGCTTTTGTTGCTCTGACACTTCCTTGTGTACGTGGTGCTGGGGTTTGAACTCTCGTCCTTGCACGTGCCAGGCAAGCACCATAACCACTGAGAATAACCACCACTCCAGCCCCCAACAGCTTGTCTTAGGTAGTAGGTAGGTAGGTATAAAGTAGGTGGGTGGGTACTCTGCCAAGAAGCAGGTTGCCTCACCTGCTGTAGTCAGATGTCTATATAAGCCAAGAAGAGATCAATAAAGGATTTAGACAATTCACGCAATAAAGCTTCCCAATTTATTCTTAAAATAGCAGTATGGCTATCTGAGGCAACTGGCCAAACAAACAAACAAACAAAAGCAATATCAGAGACTTTGGGCATAGCCTTAAACAAGAGGTTTTCTAGTAATGCCTATAATATTCTCTTCTATATTTCTCTATGTTCCTAAAATTTTGAATTTACAAAAGCAAAAGCGTGATTGTCCGCTCTTTTCTCCACGGGTTACGTGAGCATTGTTAGGCTGACAGCTGGTTTATTCTGTGCCCTGTTCATGTTAGCAATGCTTCTTTTTTTTTTAATTTTTTTATTTTTGAGCAACCTTACCAGATTTTATTAGCAATGCTTCTTGCCCATGACACAGCATAAAATAAATCTGTACACACGTAAAGTAAATCTGTGACTTTCACCAAGTCACAAACCTTGGTGAAAACAAGATATAGTAAGTGGTTATTGAATTAATTAAAAGAAAGAAGCTGGGATCCTGCCCTGGAGAAAAACAAAATCCTGCCCTGGCGTCTTGTCTTGCAGCAGCTATAGCCACAGATGGCTTGCTAAAGACAGAAACTTCCGTGGTGTGAGAAGGGGTTCCTGGAGAACACAACTTACATTATTTCAGAAGGGCATTTAAGGACAGACTTGGCTTCTGGACTTCACTGGGCAGACTCATCCTGTTTGCCTGATGTCTCTGACCACTAGAGGGAGTGAGGGCCCTTCCATTAATCTCTGCAGGGAAGAGAAAAAAAGAACGCAGCCATCTGCAATACCAACAGAACATGGAAGCTGGGAGGATTCACTTCTGCTTCAGACACGTCTCTCTTGGGAGAAAACTTAATTCTTGGCTTTAATCCTTCCTGCAATAAATTATCATTGAGGGGCTGTGCTCTGTTTGTTTAAATTTGACAGGAAGGAACACTACAACAACATGCACAGAAGAGCCACATTGACTTCCATTTTTTGAATGATGTATGGAAAGTAGAAGCCAGGAAGCAGGTCATCTCAATTTACCAGTTGAAAACTGGTCACCTTTCACCACACCTTTATCATACCTAACTGATATCCCGAGAGTGGGGACTGCTTCATCTGTTGCTAGTTCCTAGCATACTCAAAGGTAGCTGACACTGTTAGCAAGCAAATAAACAAGAGCCCTTCTCCCCTTCAAAATCATGTCTATTGTCTGTAGTCAATTCCTGCAATTTAGTGTTCAAAAGAGATTTCTCCAAGTCTTCCAGAATCCCCTTTTAAAATGCCCTTAAGATATAGGAAAAAGCATTTGATACAGTATTATTTATGATAGCAAAACCAGGAAGACGCTAGATGCTGTCTATGAGGGAATGATAGCATAAATTATGATAGAGCCACTGGATGTGTTATAATGAATTCTTTAAAATCACACTTTCGTCAGAATTCTAATGACTTGGAAAATGATTATAAATTGCTCTTAAGTGAACAAATAGCATATTGGAGAACTAATATACAAAATGATCTCAACTATTTTAACTAGAAAAAGTAATGAAGGCACAGAAACACTAAAAATCTCTGAAAGATGAAAGGCAGAGTTAAAATTACCCTACGTCATCTTTTTAAAAAAAAAAAAGGAGAGAGGGACATCGAGAGAGAGAGAGAGAGAATAAATTTTTATTTAGTTTTTCATGTGGCTTTTGTTGCTCAGAAACTTTGCTATGTACGTGGTGATGGGGTTTGAACCTTTGTACTCGCACATGCCAGGCAAGCGCTGTAACCACTGACCCACCCCTCTCCAGCCTCCATCATCTTTCCTAATATTTTTTTATTTTCAAAAAAAATCCTATTTAGGGCTAGAGCAGTGGTTCAGTGGTAATGGTGCTTGCCTGGCATGCATGAAGATGCAGGTTTGAACCCCTGCACCATGTACACAACAAAGTGTTGAAACAACGAAAGCCACGAGAAAAACTAAATAAAATTGATCCTTTCTCCACCCCCACTCTCTCACTGTTCCTCTTTCTTTAAAAAAAAAAAAAAACAAACGTTTTTTAATGAGTATCAATCTTATAATCAGAGGGAAGTCAGTTTATATTGAGATACTCTTACTTCTGAGAAGAGAGATGGCTTACTTTTTATAATTGTCTAAAAAGGAGATTGCAACCATTAACCAAGAGAGGGGATGGTTGATAGGAAAATACACCGGGGGGAGAAAAAATAAAGACTGAGAAAGAGATAGTAGGAGTACGGCAATGACGCATTTCATCAGCCACCCTAACATGACAGCACTGGATCCAGCTAATCACTGTTCTCCAGGATGAAAAATCAGAAAAAATGTGATGACACTGTTGAATACCTTGCCTAATAAAAACAAGCTCTTCCAATAATAGCCAAATTACTACATGGACTTTAAAATCTTTACTTCACTGACTTTGCAAAGGCAGACGCAACAGAAAAAAAAATGAGTTACCATTTTGTCAAGTTTTTGTTCTGCTTAGTTGATTATAAATCACCTGTATTGATTACAAATCACCCAAATAATTTTTAGTTAACATACAAATGGTGTTCTGTATTTTATACGATTTATTTGGTCATTTGCAGGTATCTATGAATGGATGTGCTTTATATATAGAAAGACATTTACATTTTATGCCATGGAAAATATATTTGCCATATGAGGAAGGGAACTTGGAAAAGAGATGTTAACAAGAAATAACTATGTGGATGAGGACATGTTTCAAGAGTATATTACAATTTGAAATAAAATTTAGAGGTATTTATTCCAGGTGCAGAACAAGTACCTCTTTGAAATTATATCCTTTCTAAGACCCACACAAGGCTGCAGGGATCCACAGGACAGTGTCTAGGGGAAGAATAATCTGGGGAGAAATAGGCAAGAAGACTGGAATGGTTGACTTAGACACACAAAAGAATATCTAGGATTTTGCTAGTTAGCCACATGAGTATACACAATTATAAATGTCACAATACCAGTGACATTATAACTCACATAGAGAAAGCCACATGGACAAGGAGAAAGGTTAGTAGTCAGAGTCTGAATAAGATTAATGGAGAAGGGAAAGTCATGAAGATTTGGGGAACAGAGTCAGGATTTATCATTGGACAGACCTGGGAAACTAAAGAAAGGAAGTAAACAAAGATATAAGTTCTGAGCGAAATGCACTCAAGCAGGGCTAAGCAGGAGAGGTAAGGCAAAGAGGTCCCTTAAATAAGTGTCAAGAGGCTCCACAGCTTAGTTGGAACCTAGTGACACAGATGAATCTTGAACTCACTCTCCCATTATCCTCCCCATCACTCCTAAGCTCAGCTCACACTGGGGGCTGGGGCTGGGGTGGGGGTGGGGGTGGGATGGAAATCATGAAACTGGCTGCATTGTCCAAGTGGACTAATCCGTAGACCTTGAACCTGTAAATGTTCCTACGAGGCTTTCCAACATTTTTTTTTTTATCTGTTTGTGGTAGACTTTGTTTACTGGCCTACATTGGAAACTGTAAATGATTAACTGCTAGACATTAAATTTCTAAGCCTTTGACAGTTTTCCTCAGATACTTTCCCTCAACAGCCAACAGTGTGCTGATTTTTTGGAGAAATCTTTTCTTCTCGATTGTAAGATTGTTCCCTTTGAAATTAACAGTTTTATATTCCTTCGTTCTTTCTTTAGCTTGAGGAATTGCTGTGTTGTTGCTTCAGGGTGACACAGAATGGCATAATCATAGGGCCTCAATGCAATTATCACAACCTCCTTTGGAGCCTGATTTAACAAATGGCATGTGGTGGAGCCAAAGAGAAAATCACAAGAAGATGTTTTCCCTTGGGGAGAAAAATGACACTCCAGATACTAGGAGAGGGAAAGAAACAACTATCTTCATGAGCCTGGAAGCCTAGGGAAATAGAGCTCTATCGATCATGGTACACCAAATAGGACTTGCAGGCGGGTTCTTGGAGAAGATACCTCAACATATTTGGAAATGCAGAGACCCAAAGAGATGGCATTAAGCCATCTACTGTGTCAGGAATTAGAGAGCAGGAACAACTTTTTGAAGTCATTCCTGGATTGTGACAAGTGTCTAGTACCTCAAAAGTTGATCTGTCCTCTGACCTTGAAATAAAAGAAATCAGGATTAGTTCCAAAGCAACCAAAAAATTAACATAAATGAGCTCAGTGAGAAACTGTATTGAGACTTTTAAAGGCACAGCATTTTTTTTTCAATCAGAGCTAAACACTGTAGCATAGAAACATACGATGCCCAGGTGTCTCAATTCAGGTTTCCGAAAGGCACACGGAGTGAGATAGGGATTCTTATTCAAGAGTTATAGGCTTGGGGCTGGAGTGGTGGTTCAGGGTGTTACAGCGCTTGCCTTGTATGCACGAGAGCCCGAGTTCAAACCCCAGCACCACGTGCACAGCAGAGTCTTGGAGTAACAGGGTAGGGGGTGCCACATGAAAAATTAAATAGAATTGTTTCTCGCTTTCTCTCTTTAAAAAAAAAAAAGAGTTATAGGCTTGAGAGGGAAAGAATAAGAGGAAAGGGTAGATCTGGGGATCAAGGGAATATAAGCTGGAGACTGGCTTCAGTCTGGTTCTCACTGGGAAACCCTGGAGCCCAAACTGTTTCAGAGGTGAAGGGTCTTATTGACCCCACCCTATAGCAGAAGAAACAGAAGACAACTCAGCACATCAGGCAAAGACAAAACCTGGAGGGCTCTTGGAGGTCTTTCTCATTTGGTGTGCACAGTTTCATCGATCCCCTGGGGACAGATCCGTCAGCTTTCTCAGGGGTTACCATCCCAATTTCATGTTGGAAACTACTAGTTAGCATTTTGTCTTGGCATGAAAGAATCATGAAATTACAAGGGACCATCACCCATTCAATGGCTTCTTAGAGATTTAAATGTGGATTTATCTGTGCTGCTGTTGGAGCCAAGTTCATTGCTGACCCTTCCACAAGCGTACTTAGCATATGATCTGGAGACAATTGTACTTTTTAGTCTGAGAACCAGGATCTGTCTTCCAAAAGCAGCAAGGGACAGTGCAGAACTCAACCTGAGAAACCTCTACTTGATCTTCCAACTCAGACCTTGGTGAACAGGAGTAAAAAAACTGAAAATGTGAGCTCATGTTGCTTTCCAAAGTGCCATGGATGTTGAAGTACAGTTGCTTGGAAAAAGGGAAGCAGGCCCTGGTTTTTCTTCATATAACTAGTTCAAAAGCAAGAAAGTTTTAATGTTTTTATTTTTAGAACAATTTGATAATGAGCAATAACTTCAGACTTTTTCTTCTACACTGACTTTTCTGACTGTCATGTAGTCATATATGTAGTCAAAGCACAAATTAGTCCACATAAGTATTTTTTTAAAGTCATAACCTTCCTTGGTAATAATATATTACTAAACCCTACAATTTTCTAAGAATTCATTCCTCGTATTGCACTTTGACTATTTCTCTCAAAATTTTCTTTTATTATTTTCAGAAAAAAAAAGAAGCAATATTATTATTAGATACAATAGCTAATACACCGTGGTCTCCTTTCTCAAATTTCTCTCAGAGTAACTCAAATAATCGCAAGTTCCCAATTTCTTTATCCCCTTTTTACCTGTCGTTATTTGCATGTAGGTCATACCCATTGCTTCCAAAATTCTAAATAGTTCTGAGGTTGTACGATCCAGGATTGGTGTCGTATTTTCAAGTTCTTGATCAACAATCCTCCACAGAGAGCATGATTTACTTGGGCATCGGCCACCCAGAATATCTGGAGTCCCCATCTGCTTCTGAGTTAAGACGTTGGGAGTGGAAGAAAACAGATACGGCTTTGAATCACAGTTCTACCATTTAGTCGTTGTTCATACTTGGGCAGTAATTAACAGTTTGGTGCTTATGAAATTAGGCTAATAATTATAACTAATTCATAAAATTATGAAAATAGGATGAGACAAAACTGTGAAATATTAGGCATTGGAATAATAACATTATTAATAGTTTAAGATTAATTCTTATTGTTCTCTTTATCTGCTATTTGCCTGCCTTCTACTGATGAATGAAACAATACATTTTGAGTTCACTCATATTTCTTCCTTATCTTCTGTTTTTCCCTTTGGAGTGTGTTAACGTAATAAATGTCATTGACATTGAGGTTGAAATGTATGCTATGTGCACTGGCTAGATCACACCTAACCTGGGGCATCTGGGTGGCACACTTGGGTTTTAGGATGAATAGGAGACAAAAATCAGTCTTTCAAGCAAGCAGCTTTTCTAAGAACCAACCTATTCATCCCTGGCCAGACTTGTGAAAGAAATTAAGAATTCAGAAGGAAATACAGCACAGAGCATGTATTACTTACATTTAAAATAGTAGGATCACCCGACATGATGGTACAAGAAAGCTGAAAGACCATCTCTCCACCTGATGCACAAATTCTCTTCAAGAAGCTCTAGAAAATTTATATTTCAGCTCAGTCTCATTTCTGGCAGCCTGATATGGTAGAATGTCTTTCCATATTTTGAGATAATGTATCCTTCACTATGACTTCTACATGTTGGTTCTCCTAACATCTTACATCTGCCTCACATCATCTCCTAGTCATCATCTCTAAGTTTGTCCCTCTGCCATGGGACAAACCTTTCATGTTGAAAATATCTCTCTGGGGATACAGCTGTGCTCAAGGGTAGAGTGCTTGCCTGGCATGTGCAAAGACTCATGTTTGATCCCCAGTGCCACATATACAGCTGTCAGCAAAACAAAAACCAGATGAAAAAATAAATACAATTGATTTTCTCTTTCTCTCTCTCTCTCTCTCTCTCTCACTCATTCTTTATAAAAAAGAAAGAAAACATCTCTCTGGTCCCTTGTACTCCTTCCTCACCACCCTCCACATCATCGTACTTTCAAAATATCCTCAATTTTTCATTAAGATGGGAAAAAATTACATTTCATTTAAAATAATTGCTATGAGTGCCATTGTAAGCAAAGAAAGGGTTTTTAAGAATATGATCTTGTGTATACATATATGTGTGTATCTACATACATGATACACAATATTTGCCTACACGATACATGATTATATACACACATGCATTACACATGCACACACGCACACGCGTGCGCACACACACACACACTTTTTGACTACAGCTGCCATTTTGTAACAGAGATCATTTTGTGGGTTTTCTCATATTCTTTTTGCTTTCTTACCCATAAGTACTTTCACTAAAAGAAAACTCCGATCTTGAAGGACAACCAACTATGAGCATGCATCAAATATTGCCATTCTACGGTTATCTTTCCATGAGTCGTGTGTCCAGTGGAGGTCGCTATGCCTTTGTCAAAGATTCAACCTTCCCCATTCCAACCTTCTCCTTCCCAGCCCTATTTAAAGCACTTAACCACATAAGTAACTCAGGAGGTCATTATGGTTTTCTATAATTACAGAGAGGCATTTTGGCTGTGTACCTTGCTTAGCTTGACAAATGTTACTGGTTTTAGGAGGGAAATTATTCCATGGAAAGAAAGGACTGAGGGATCTACTTTAAACATTATGACACCACATAAATATAAACATATTTAAGAAAACAATGTAAAAAGAGTTCTACTCTAACCATGGTAGGTATTGGTAGTAGGACCCAGAGAACAATCAGAGAATAAAGTGTTTCTCAGCAGTGGAGTGAGGTTCCGGAGGTAGTATTAATCACTCAATGTGTCTCTAACAAACAACAAATAAACTGAGAGGACGGAGGTGATGACAGCGACCACTCTCCCGGCATCCTGAACAGGGAGAGCGTGTTATTCATGCCCTACAGGCTCGAACTCGACAGAGCTGATTATTTCAGAGATGTCTCTGCTTTAAAATACACCAATGTATTTCTTCCCCTAGTGTCATATGAACTGAAGTTCTCTGAAGACGGTGAATCTCTACTAAAGCTCCAGCAAGCTGGTAGACCTTGGTTCACCAGAACACTGTGACTCTCAGAGATGGAATGTTGCGAGTCAAGACCCAAAATTATCTTAGACTATCTTGCGCCTTTTAATAGGCATTTTCTTTAACTTTTGTATCTGACCTAACATTTTGGTAACCAATAGATAAGCATCTCAGAATGTGTCACTGAGTTTAGCAGACCTGTAGTCTCCATCAGCCCTATAGTAGAAGAATGCTACAAGGTAACATCTGAAACTTCATAAGCTGTTCCCCTGCCTTGCCATCTGCACCTGATGTTCCCACCAATTAATTGCTACATGTATTGATGAATGACTTTTGTTCTGTGATGACAAAGTTCAGGTAACCTTGTCCATGGTACAACATGCCATTCAGGGTAACTTGAATCCATATACCCAGGCCATGGTCACCTATATTTGGCTCAGAACAAACTATTTTCTTATATCTTATACAGCAGGGTTGTTATTTTATATCAACAGCTGCATTGTATAGAATACCTACTTAAAGCTCAAGGCTATTTTGATTTCAGGATTTAAGATTAAGAAATAAGGGTCTGGAACGGTGGCTCAGTGGTTACGGCGCTTGCTTGGCACGCACAGTACAGAGCTTTAAACCCCAGCACCACATACACAACTAAGAGTCAGAGCAATGAAAGCCATGTGAAAAACTCAATAAAATTGATTCTGTCTCTCCCTCCCTCTCTCTCTCTCTCTCTCTCACTGTCCTTCTCTCTTAAAAAGAAAAAAGAAAAGAAAGAAGTAATTCAAATATTTGTCTTTCTCAGGCCATCGAAGTTTTATTCTTGCAGGACTGTTTAACATAAGAAAATTCCAGATTCCTGAGCATTGTTTTGTGGGAACTTGATCTAAATTCAAAGATACAATGCTATTCTTCAGAAAGAAATACAGAATCTTTGGGAAGATTTTCAGCCTTTGAGTTGGAATTCTCCACTTCCTCTTGGTTCTCCTCCTTTCTAAAAGGAACATTTTAAACAGGAAATGAAATTCTAAGTCTATCAAAAGCTAAAAAGACAAGAATTAATACAATACAATTTGCTTATTTTAATTTCTAAAATTCAAGCTATGCCTCTGGTTAAAAACATTGTAAACCTGATATTCCCTTTTGATTCCTTTCAATTTTCCTACTAAAAAGTCATAATGGTATAGAGTTGTGAAAAAATATTCCTCTAAGATTAATGTCATTAGGGCTGGAGCAGTGGCTCAGCGGTTGGAATACTTGACTGGCATGCAGGAGGACCTGGGATCAAACTCCAGTCTCACATACACAACAAAGTGTGTGAAAAAAAGAAGGTGAGATGAAAAACTAAACACAGTTGATTCTCTCTTTCTCTTTCACTCTCTATCCCTCTCTTTAAAAAAAATGAATGTCATTATCCAGCTGTTGATAGACTTCATATTATTTTATTCCTTCTATTATTGATATAACATACTAGAAAAGAAAAGAAAAATGGAATCTTGGTATAATGAGATTGGGAATGTTATCATCTTATCAGCTTTCTATAACATGGAACCTGTTGAGAAATCTAACAGCTTATCATGAGCCTGTCCTAAGGACCATATGGCATATATTTTCAAATAACAAAATACCTGCAGAAACCACACTATGGCTTTTGTTGGTACTATGAAGCCTTTTGGTTATTCAAAGGCTACTGCTAGGCATTTTAGTCCTCTTAATGTAATCTACAAGGTGTGACTAGTTGTCATATTTATCATGAAGAACAATAGCACACTTATCTTTTGTCAAAGCCAAGGAAAATTCCTTAGGTTGACTGTCAATAAATCTTGTCTACATGGGTTCAGGTGAAGTCAAGATAGAGCCAATGTTCTGTTCATATGACCTAGACAAGGAGTTAATTTGGATATTTCTCAAAAATATTTAAATCTATTTTACTAAGATATTATATTGGAACTTCCTAACTTGGTCTTCATTCTAGGTGGACAACTATCAGCACATTTTCTACCCTATCTCAGATACTTGACCAGTTGTTACTGAGAAAAATCCATAAAGAAAGAAAAAATGTTTATAGGATATAAACATTTGGAATAATCAGCTTCTTTTCTAACAAAGTAATAGTCTTTCTGTTTTTCCAAAGAAATTTCAGGGAAAAATTTGCTAAAATGTCTAAAAGTGTTGTCATTATCTGATTTTAATAACAAAAATAGGAAGATCATTCTTGTTAAGTAGATTAAATCTATTTTCCCTATTATCAAGATAAAAACTCTGTCTACCTAGTGCAAAGCCCCCTCCTGTCTCCTTTAATGAGTAGAAAGATTTGTCTGAAAGGTAACGTGGGTAGTTTCCTGGTTACCTGGCTTGTACACAGATACAATTTGAGAATATTCCCTTTTAATTGACTGCAGTCGGAAAAAAAAAATACTTTGGCCTTGGATTTGAATTTGACTGTTCTCAGGAGGCTTTTAAAATTTTTTATCATTTAATAGCATTGTAAAGTTAAAAAGTTAAGTTCAACTCAAGATGTACCTAATTTTAAAATTTTGGGGTTCAGGGCTGGAGCGGTAGCTCAATTGTTAAGGTGCTTGCCTGGCATGCACAGATCGCAGGTCCAAACCCCAGCACCTCGTACACAAAGAAGGGCTAGAGCAACAAGGGCTATATGAAAAAACAAATAAAATTGATTCTCTCTCTCTCTCTCTCTCTCTCTCTCTCTCATTGTCCCTCTCTCTTTAAAAAAAATGGGGGTTCAAGCCATTCTGATTTTAAAACAAAAACAGCTTCTCTGGCCATCCCTGTGCTTTCTGCTTTCAGTAAGTATCCCCAAATCCAAGAATTTTATGTGAATAATCTGCAAGAACATTATTTCCATTTCCCAACAGCCAAGCAGAAGTCTCACAGAACATATCATCCTATCAATAAAACTACCTTATATATTAGCTACATACAGGATAAGTACATATGAACATAACAGAACCGATGAAAAAAGAAATAAACATCATTTAAAAACTAAGAAGTGTACTTAGGAGAAGAGATAGGATATTAAAATATAGAATTGATATGCAATGAAGTCTAAATATTCACTTGAGACTATGTTTTACAAAACTTTATTCTCATATGGAATTGTTGTGGAATGTCAGATTCTACTTGCTAGGCAAATCTCTTATCCAGAAGATGAATCCAATTTACTACATACATTACTAACTTTTGTTAATCTTTGGAGGAAACAAATATACCACAGAGGTGCACATTCTGTTTTACAATAGTCACAGAAATGCTTCCAGTCATTGAGTCAAATTCTATCTGTAATTTCCAAATCACACTTGGTTTCCTCCTTTTCTTCCTCAGTACCATTCACCTGTTAGATGGCTACCTTCAAAGATCCCTCCCAGCTGTATCTTCATGGAGCCAAGTAGATGATGCACTTGTCCGTTCATTCATTAAGTATCTAGTAAGTATTTATTATTTATTATTTACTAGGCATTAGGAACATTACACAAGGTATAGTTTTTGCCCTTAAGAAGCCAATAGTTTTTAGGTAAAGATTAACACATAGAAAGAAAGATACTGTAGATTATGGTATGTGCTTCTGTAGAAGTTGACCAAACTTTGTGGGCACATAGAGCAGGGACAGGACATTTAACCTTGGTTTGGGGGTTGGGAGGATGACCAGAGAAACTTCCTAGAAAGATGAGTTTCCATGAAGCTAGTGTTACCTAGGAGACCAACTATAAAATAATGGTCACATTTTCCGTGTGCAGGCACTGAGCCCCTTATAGATATTCAGTACTTCTTAGTTATTTACTGGGGATCCATTAATTCCCTCCCCATTTTACAGATGAGAAAAACTGAGGCTTAGAAATGTTAAGTGGCTTAGAAAGTTCACAAAGTTACCAAGGAGCAGGGCGCTATGTGGGAGAATGTTTTTGGCCAAGAAAACGGCCTATGTGAAGATCCTAAGGAGAGAAATAAACTTGGCTTGTTTGAGCCATGCAAGTAGAGTGTGTATCTGAAAAAGAACAAGTTATTTGGGGAAGTGGTGGAGGCTGGTGCACTGAAGTAGCCACAGAAACGAGATGCAGCATTGCTGAACTAAATACTTAACGCCAAAGCTATGAAGACTCTTGAAGGATCCTGAACACAACAGGAGAAACTTGATTCTATGTATATGCTGCGGTTTTAATTTATCTTTTATTTTCTTTGAGATCTCCATGGAACAAAGGAGTAAATACAGCAGCTGTGAACCTGCCAGCCTCTCCTCTTCCCTCACTAGCTGGTTGAAGCAAGCCTTAGCTAACACACCCAGAAACTGTCCTTTCACCTGTTGGTGTGGAGTTCTGCTCAGTCCCAGGACACTCTGATAAGTACCCTGGGGTAAAATCGCTGGGATGAAATGTCACTACATTCTAAAGATGAACCACCAGAGTCCTGAATAAATTGTGGGAGCAGGGATGCAGAGATTTCAGGTGTCCTGGGGCTCTGGACCTGCAGTCTACCTGGAGAGGCGTTATCTAGGACTTATTATATTCTTAAACCTTGTTCAAGCCAGAATGGCAGAAAATCAATCTTTCCTGCCAACTGCATCATTTGAATACCACCCATTCCACCGGTGAAATTCTCACTTGTAAATTCTCTCTTATGCTAATTAACATATTCTCTGTGGAGATTTCAGTTACAAGTTCTGAAGTGCTAAGTAACCACCTCTGAAGTTTTGATCCCTCATTAGGGCACTTTAAATGCTAACTAACCACTTTGGAATGTGGATGCCTGATTAAGACACTTCGATGCCTCCCAGCGCCTCCTAGGGTGTAGATTGTACTGAAGTATTTCAAGGTAAACCAACACAGAGGTGATGTAACCGCTTCGGAGGCTTGCAACTAAAAACAACAGAGAAAAGTGTCCCTTTGTGTGTTTGTTTTGAAGAACTCTCCCCAAGGACGAGGGAGACACCCTCTGGGTGATGCGCCCAGTCATTTCCTCTTCCTGAATGGGTGGGCAGGATGATGACTTAGTCATGCATGAGTGTCTGCATGCCTTTGTGTGAAAGCTGAGTGACACACTCCAACTCTCCAAACACGGCCACTATCTTCATGCCTCTGCCCCAGTGGGGCGGTGCTGACCTAAAGAAGTCAACGCGGCGCTCAGACAGGCTGGCACGCCTGAGAGAGGAGAGCAGGATCTGCAACAAAAGCCCAAAGGCCTCGTGTTTCTGTGGAGTTGGCCTCCAGACAGATTGCACATTCACTGCGCTCGGAACAGGGACTCACTCTGGGTGAAAGAGAGAGCCTTGAACCTTGGACAAGTGGCCAGCAGGGATCGAGTGAGTCTCTCTCTGAGCAGGGCCCAGACCGTGTAAGCCTGATGTCCTCAACATAGCTCTTCAGGGATTACACAGAGCCAGCTGGGACCCTCAGACATACAGGATCCCATAAAAGTTCTGGCCCCAATTTCCAGAAAAACAAATGTTAAAGAGCACAAGCAGGGCTGGCATAGTGGCTCAGTGGTTACAGCACTTGCCTGGCATGCATGAGGACACAGGTTCAAACCCCAGCACCCCATGTACAATGAAGTGTTGGAGCAACAAAAGCCACATGAAAAACTAAATAAAGTTCATTCTCTCTCTTTCTCTCTCTCTCTCACTGTCCCTCTCTCTCTCTTTAAAAAATAAATAAAAATAAAGAGTACATGCTCATATACTTGATTTTGTACATTATTTCAAGAGGATCATCAGACCCTTCTTCTCCTAAATATTATGTATAATTCAGTACAGTCTAAAACAAAATTATCTTCAAGAGTAAAAAGTAAATAAATATTCCATGATGTCATTTCCTTTAAAATCAGATTTTAGCTTAAAGAAATTTCTGGCCTGTGAAGTATACAACAGTGCGTTGTATGAACAGTCTTGATTTCCTTATTCCTGGTTATGTTTGGCAGAAGTTGCTGCTGTCTGGCAGGGATGGTAGGGAGGGGATTCCTGTACTTGAGGAGAGATTCAAGATGCTCTACCTTTTAATTCTTAAGAGTCCATGAGCTCTCATTTTGAGGCACCTTTATTACCTCAGAGAAGGAAAGTGCTGGAGACTCTTCAGGAGTCCTGGAGAATATGAATTCATCTTCCCAGGGGTATCAAAGTTTCTCTGAAGTATAGGTCTCTATATGGGATCAGGTCTATCATGGATGAATCCAGAAGTCCCTTCCCATGGAGCTACTCACTCCCAGCACTCCACAACTCACAGGGATAGGACTTATGTTGGTCAGCTTTCCATTACTATAACAAAATGCCTAAGATACTCAACTTTAAAAAGGAAAGATTCGCTTTGACTCAGTTTTGGAGGTTTCAGTCTATGGTCAGTTAGCCCATTGCTTTTGTGTCTGGGGCTAGGAATCACAACATGGTGAAGCATGTGGTAGAGCTTACCTCAGGGTGGTTGAGAAGTGAGAAAAAAAAAAAAACAGGAAGGAGCTGGAGTCCCAGTATCCCCTTCCAGGGCATGTCCCCAGTGACCTTACTTCCTTCTGATAGGCGTACCTCTTAAAGGTTCCACCATCTCCCAATAGCACCATAGGCTGGGGACCAAGCCTTCAAGACATGGGCCTTTGCGGGGAATTCAAGACCCAAATTTCAATAGGACTGAATGGCAGGAAGAGCAGGAAGAGCAGAAAGCGGCCCTGGTGATTCAAATTTCCTCCAGGACTAAAAAATCATAGATATGTAATTAGAGGCATTTGAGGTTCAGAGTAGTTCCGTTTCCCCACGGAATTTATTTCCTTTTTATCACCTCCCACACATACCTCCAGCCCCATGCCAAAGGCAGTCAGGGTAAAAAGACCATCATGTTGGTATCCTTTGAAAGTTATTGTCCATGTATTCTCCAGTCAGGATGTGTGATAATCATAGGGAAAAAAGCACTAACAATATTTTTAATAAAATTTCTTATTTGGAAATAAAACCCATCATTGTTTTTAGATGCAGGTCTGGCAGAACAACTCAAGATCAGATTTAATAATTCTGAGAAATAGGGGCTCATGATTTCTTTAGATGCCTTGAGATCATCCCAATGCCATGAAGCATAAACAATATATCAATTTAACTTATCATCAAGTAATTGAATGTTGCCATGGGGAACCTAAACACAACTAAGCACATTATATTTCAAATATCATAGTAGCCTTCAATGTTAGAAAATCCCTCTTTCCTTGGAGTTGTTTCTTTGGGTACTCTCTTTATCTTGGCACAATCTTAATCTTCCTTCCTCTACTGGAATGAACCATTTTGGCCACCCCTTCCATTTCTCTCACAGTGGCACCTTATCCTAGCCCCTTGGGACCTTCTTGCCTGAACTCCTACAAGAATCTCTTACCCATTCTCTCCCTCCACTTTATCCTTCCTACTTGGCCAAAACCAGAACTGTCATCATGTGATTCTACCCTGCCCCAAGAAAGAACACTTCAATCTGAAATTCACTTGGTTTTTCAGTCAAGGTATTTCTAATGTAAGTAACTTTCTATTGAAAGATCCAGGAAAATTCTTAATTGACGTGGCACAAGCACCATGGCTAAAGAAATCTGCCACTGCCCTGGTGGTGGGCCCCTCCAAAGAGCAATCACTGTGTTTGGAAACCAGCAAAAAGATCATTCCTAATACAATAAGGCTCTTTTTCTGGCAAGAACTGAACAGATTGTGAGAAGGCTCGTGAAAATGGAAAACTCTTCAGAATTATGACTTCATACTCTAATCATCAACAAGAATTTGATCTATTGAGCTAGAGTCATTTGTCCCCTAACACAGTATGTCTGCTTCATTCCACATTCAGCTCATGGCCATTAATGAGTGTGTAATGTGCGAGCCGTTGGTTAGGTAAAGTAGGCACAGAGATGAACACATAAATAGACACTAGACTCATAAGAGCAACCATGGCACAATATAAAAATGGCGTCTGGAGTGTGGTTTTCCACAAAGGACTTCCCTGTGGCAAAGGGAAGCAGAAGGAAATTTCAAAAAAGAGAAAAAGTTTGAATTGGGCTTTGAAGCATGAATAAGACCAAATCGATATATACTTGGGAGGAGAGCTTTGCAAGCATAAGGAATGAGATGTACAAGCACAGTGGAGCGAGAAGCAAGTGACAGAGAGATGCTTTGTTTCATGTGGCTTGAGCATACATCTCAGGTGGCAGTAGGGTTGCTGATTGCAGAGAGAAGGCATGGCAGGGCTAGAGGACAGACAGGGTGGAGGATGGGAAGACAGGAAGAGGATGGCAGGAGGAAAGTGGGGAGCTTCCTCCCCTGGCTGTGCCTTTCATGTCATCTTCAGACAGCCCAGGTGACTGGGCTCTTTTCCGACACGTGAGTCACCACCTATCTTCTCCGCCCAGGCCTGAGCATGGCCGGACAAGGTATGTGCCATTACTAATGTGTTCCTCCCTACACAAGTGTCAACAATTAGTAATGGATGAGGCCAGACCTGCTGTGTCACCGGCTGCCAGAAAGCCAGACCCGAGACACCATCAGTCCCAGTGCTTGGCCAGAGCTTCCTTCCCAGCTGTGCCTGCAGACAGGCTCCTGCCTCAGGAAACAGGACAACCACTCAGGAGGGAAACATGAAGAGGAACAGCAGAAAGGACAGACTGCAAGAGGCTGACCCAAAATCTCCCAGACAGGGAGTGGCCAAGTAAAACCCAGGGCTTCCTCAAACTTTCCACGAGTCTCTTATGTTTTTTAAAAAATAACAGACACATTTAATTCTCTCTCTCTCTCCCTCTCTCTCTCTCTCTTTCTCTCTCTGTCAATGAAGGAACATCAGTGGGAAGGAAGAAAAAGCAAAACTATGTCATTCAAGAGGAGAATGATTAGATGTGCAGGACTAGACATATTTGTAAGCAAGGAAAGAAATTCTCAAAATTATGTCACTTGTGGTGTTCCAGAGAGATTTCTGAACAAAAATGCATCAAACAGAGGTCAACAAGCTGTTGGAAGTGCACAGGTCCTATCCTGAGACTCTGTCGAGTAACCTGTAAGCAGGGATGGATTACCCCAATACCCCCAGGGAGTTAGCTACTGGTGATTCTCTTGCCGTTCCATGCTTTTGCATCCTTTGATCCAGCAAATATTTATTGAGTGCCTACTGTGCGCCAAGAACTATTCTAAATCCTAAGACAACAGCCATGAACAGCTAGAGTTTGTAATCCGGTGACATACACTCATTTAAACAATCACCCTTGGCTGGGGGTATAACTAACTCAGTGGTAGAGTGTTCACCTTGCCTGTGTGAGGTCCTGGGTTCAATTCTCCAGCACTGCAAATATTTTATAAATAAATATAAGCAATCACACCTTACACTCAATTTCTTAACTGTGGCCAGAACTTGGAAAACAACCTAGTTGTCCTGACCGTCCTGTCCGAAGGAAAAGTTGCCCAAAGCTTGTAGTTCACCAGAGCTTTTCCCTCTCCTCTCCCTTGCTCTCCTCTCTGGCTCTCCCTTCCTCTTTGAAATTGGAAATGAGTGAGGAACTCCAGGGTCCGCCAGACAAAGAAGAGCCGAAGGCAGCACTGAGAGGCAACTGCTTCACTGCTTCATCTCCTTCCAGAGCCCAGGTGTGGGGGAAGCAAAAAGGGGAAGGAGCCCCCACTCACCCTGCCACACACACACAGGGACCGTGGCAGGGGAGAGGAACAGGATGAAGAGCCCTGAGGTTGCTCTTTGTGCTGCCCATGGAATAAGGTTCAGTTCCCTCACCTGGATGTGTCTGGCAGCCACCAACCATATACCTGTACACCAGGGCCCATTTTGGTGATCAGGCCCTTGCACGTGTGCCTGGCACCTGTGACTTTCCCACAGAGACTGGTTGCCATGGAGCATGAAAACAGAGTGATGCCTGGCAGTAGCTTTCCACATAATCCTGACATTCTTATGCTCAAAGGTTTTGCATCCGGGCAACTTGCCTTCCAGGGGACTTCAGAGACTTTTTCATCTCTTCTAAAGAAGCATGAGGATTTGACATCACCTCTCCCCATGCACTGCTAGGCTGCAGTATACCCTGCTAACGGAGTGAATTACTTACCACTGATTTTGGATTTGACCTCCAAAGTTGTATATCGGGTGGCAAAAATTCAAACAGTTACCAGGCATACACGGAGTGGTGTATGCCTATAATTTTCGCAAGGTGGGAGGACTGCAAGTTTGAGGTCAGCCTCAGCAACTTAGAGAGGGCCTATCTCAAAATAAAAACCAAAAAGAGAATTGGGGATGTAGTTCAGTAGTAACACACCCCTGGGTTTTATTCCCAGTGCCTGCTAAATGCCAGAAAATCGGAGCAGTTCCTTCTAGGAAAGTGGCATTGTATTTCTGATGCAGTGTGGATGCATATGTGGGCAGTATGTGGAGAGGTGGGTAACATACTTTTTTCCATCGTTTGTGATTACAAGTTTTCAAGTATTATTTTTTTCTCACTAGACTTATTGAAAATGAGAAGTGTGTTTTCTGCTCATGATCTATTTAAGAAATTAAAGCAGTCTGGACTCATTTCTAGTCGGGGTATTCCTTGGCTCCTTGGTGGAGCTGTGTTATGAGAATGGAGACTCACATTCCTCATCGGGAGCCCAGTCAAATTACCCAGGAGACTGGCACCCAATCTGTTTGCACAGAACATTTTTAGACTCTGAGTCACCCTTCGGTCTCTTCTGGTCAGATTAAACTCCATAGCTTCCTATTACCTGGGCTCCCTTGTGCAAACAGGTCTGCTGTGCAAGCTTCCCAGGCACACCCCCCCCCTTCAGGAAGCAGAAAGGCCCAGGCAGACGAAAGGGCTGCATATATTAGACACCCACTCCGCTAGGACAACTGGGTATTGATAACAGGGTTTTATCGCTTCTCGCCCTACAAAACTCACACAAGGCTGCTCTGGGCAAAGTGGTGAAACAGGTCCAACTCGTCTGGGATTTTTACAGTCTTCCCTATGTCAACACTGGCTAGCATGGCCTCCTTTTGTCACTAGAATGTAGCTTCATGCAGCAAGTGCTTCCTGGCGTTTACTCTTCCTGTTAGTGTGTGTACCAGACACTAGTCTAGGCACTGGAGATTTGGCAGTGAAGGAAAATGGCAAATCTCCTCCTTCAGGAAGGCGTAGGCTATCTCTGCAATATAAATTTTTCCTTATGCTATGTACAGGTCTCCTGACTATACTGAGAAAGCAGAACAAAATGAATAGCAAGTAAATATCACAAGTGTCCTCATAAATAGAAATTTAAAGCAGAAAAAGGAACAGCAAAAGCTGAAGTATGGACTGGTAGGGAGAGACATGGATGCTACCTGGTTTCTTTGAGCAGTTGGTTTGTATTTGAGACTCAGATGGTCCCTCCGCATCCCCAGTAGCCTTCCAGCCACGGTTCTCTTTCCTGTTGGCTACCTTCCAAGTCACGCATCAGCTCTCTCATTTCTAATCAGCATGGAGTTTGGTCAAAGGTGAGAACCAATCCCTGCTTTATTTAAAATTGAATAACAGAGGACAAGAAGAGTGGAGAAAGGTGAAAATAGCCATAAGGTATTCCTGAACCAGGAAGGAAGTGGACAACCGTTGGTCCTGGGTGGGAACTGCTTCAACCCAAGTGGCGTGCATTGAAGGGTTCCCCACTTCATGTGGGTCTACTCTTGGGGTCTGGCATTACTGAGGGTAAGATAAGGGAAGAGAGATTTGTGGATCTAACTTCAGCTTGGAAAAAAGATAGGCACAGTTTTAGCATGAGTGTGTGTGTGTGTGTGTGTGTGTGTGTGCGTGTGTGTGTGTGTTTTCCTTTGGTCATGCTGGGAACTGAAACCAGGCCTTATGTATACTAGGCGAGTGCTCTACCACTGAGCTGTATCTGCAGCCCTATGTGTACCTACCGATGCGCGAGCGCATGAACACACACACGCATGCACACACGTACTTGACACACACATCAGAAGGAAATGTTTGCATTGTTAGATTTCTGCTGATTTGAAATAAATGCCTAATCACAAATTCTCCAAAATGCAATGAGCAAGGTCACTCAAAGACCTGTGCAGGTTGTATCCTGGACAAGAAGACAGGAGTGGAGGGGAGAGGATGCTAAAATCTAGCTACCAGCACTGTCCTAAGGTAGTGCCTTTTCTATGTGTGCTTGACTATTTAAAGTTAAGACCATTTTGTGTCCCACAGAGGGGAATAACACAAGAGTTCCAGTTTTGATGTAATAGACTTAGCGACAGCATCCTGATATTGATTTTTCCAGAATCTAGAAGTCCAGAATCATCATGTAGCCAATGTGTTCGTTCACTTTATTGTTTCCAAAATGGGCCACCAAGATAAACCTGGTGTTCTTATTCTTCTTTTCTTTTCTTTGGGGGGCAGGGTGGGCCAGGATTGAACCTGGGGTGCTTAATCACTGAGCCACACCCCATCCTCATTTTTTTTCGCATTTTGAGACAAGGTCTTGCTGCGTTGCTTAGGTCCTCCCTAAATTGCTGAGGCTGGCTTTGAACTTTCGATCCTCCTTGGTACTGGGATTACAGGAGTGTGACACTGTGCCCAGCACCAAAACTTCTTAAAAGTCAACACTCTACCACTACTTCCCTCTCCCTCCCCAGACAGCTATTCTGGTGAATTTAGTTTGTGTCTTTGTGGGTGTATGTGATCTTGTGAAAGTGTGCATTGCTTTGGATGAATGTATTTTAAATTCATTGTATTATATATCTCATTTTGTCTTTACTTTTTTAAAATCAAGTTCTATTAATTATACTACGTATGCTTTTGGTAGGAATTTATTTCCAAGCTGGGAAAAGTACTCCTTGACAATGAGCTTGATGTGGGGGGAGTAAGAACACTCCTGCTCCAGGTATGATTATTATCCTCAGGCTTTCCATACATGTTAATTCCAGAACCCACTTGGATTTCTTCCATCAATGGCCATTCTTGACAACCTTCATAGCTGCAGGTGCCTGATGTAGTGAGAGCATTTTTTTTAAGGCGACAGAGTTTGGCACTGTGCCAAACAAGTACACAGAAGTACCTCTGTACTGACAGCCCGGTGCTACCACTAGGGCCACTAGCCACTTGGGACACAAATCATTTCCTCAAAGTCCTTTAGCACTACCATTGCAGTAAGTCTTGATGCCCTTTACTCTTTTTTATTATTATTAAGACATTTATTTGTTGAACAATCAAACATGCTTCTAACAAAACAATATAATATATACATAAATTCCTAAAGTTAGATTTACCCCCAAGAGCACCCCCTCCAGTAACCCACCCTTATCCCTCACTCCCCGCTCCTTCCCATTACATCTCTACAAATGCTTTAGGTTGTATGTCATTACACCTTTTCCGGATTTAAAACACGAAAATTGACCTCTTTTCCCAATGGCCAGGGTCTAGCTCGAGCCTCCACAGAGAAGTGAAGACATTCGACCCTTGGTTCTCCGGGTTATGCTGATTTTACTCAGCATAATTTCTTCCATAGCCACCCATTTTCCTTCAAAAGCTGTAATATCATTGTTTCTAATTGCTGAGTAGAACTCCATGGTATATATGTACCACAGTTTTTGGATCCATTCGTCCAGTGAGGGACATCTAGGTTGTTTCCATAATTTAGCTATTGTAAATTGACCTTCTATGAATATTGATTTTGCTGTGTCACTGTAATGTGCTTATTCTAAATCCCCAGGAAATATACCCAGTAGAGGAATAGCTGGATCATATGGTGGGTTCATCCCTAGTTTTTTGAGGATTCTCCACACTGCTTTCCAGAGGGGCTGTACCAGTCTGCAGCTCCACCAACAGTGTGCTAGTGTGCCTGTCTCTCCACAACCCCTCCAGCATCTATTATTGTGTATTTTCTTCATTTTTGCCAATCTGACTGGCGTGAGGTGATACCTTAAAGTAGTTTTCATTTGCATTTCTCTGATTACTAGTGATTTAGAGCACTTTCTCATGTATTCATTGGCTTGATCAATGTCCTCTGTTGAGAAGTTTCTATTTAGCTCTTTGGCCCATTTATTGATTGGGTTGTTTGTGTTTTTGAAGTTGATATTTTTGAGGACTTTGTAGATTCTGGATATGAAGCTCCTGTAAGAGGAATCATAGCCCATGATTCTCTCCAATTCTGTAGGAAACCTCTTGACTCTTTAGATTATTTCCTTGGCAGTGCAAAAGCTTTTTAGCTTTATGGCATCCCATTCACTGATTTTTTACTTTACTTCCTTCACTTTAGGAGACATGTTGAGAAAGTCTTTGCCTACTCCCAAATGCTGAAGTGTTGGACCTAATTTGTCTTCCATCAGTTGCAAGGTAACTTGTTTAATTCTTAGCTCTTTGATCGATTTTGATTTGATTCTCGTGCAAGGTGAAAGATATGGGTCTAATTTCAGCTTTCTGTAAGTGGCTGTCCAGTTTGTCCAACACCATTTGTTGAAAAGGCTGTCTCTCCTACATGTAATATTGGTCCCCCTTTGCCATCCAGCCCTTCCCCAAAATGACCTCTGGCTTTCCTGCTGTTTCTCCCTCTAAGCGATATCTCTCAAACAAATCACGTGATCTTCTTACCTATTTACAATGATGTAAACAACACCAAATACACTTTTCTAACCTGAGACTTACATTTTATCTTCTCTTTATTGAATTACTCCATAACAATACCTGATAAAATCTATCTTTTCCGGGCCCCCTTAAATTCCTAGTTTTCCCCAAAATACGAATTTATCTTTCCCCTTGGGCACATGATGTGTTGCTAGCCTCTCCGTCAGAATAACTAACTCTGCACTGGAAATTAGTTTTCCCTTCTCTTTGAACTGGGACCTCCTGGAGCACAAGGCAGGTCTGTCATCTGTGAATGGCCTGCAGTCCATGGCACGCACCTGCCTAACAGTTGCACTGCTCCTTGCAGAATACAGACTTTGATTTCCAACTGACCTGAATCCAAATTCTGACTCTTTCACCAGCAAGGTGAGCTTGGGCCATCTGAATCATTTCACTGGGCCTTAGTATCTTCATTTGTAAAGTGGAGGTGATAGTTACTTATCTTGAAGGAGTCTGAAGATGGTGCCAGGATTATAGTCGATACCCAATCTGACGTTTATTGTAATGACGGCGATGATGAAATGACCATGATGCGTCTTCCTCACCAACGTCTATGTATAAGCAATATAATATGACCGACACCAGCAGGAAATGTGGACTTCAGAGCCTTCTTCACACCTGAAATGCTAGAGGCGCTTCAGTTGGTGGCTTGAATTCCTCTAATGGAAATGGAGATGGTGGCTGGCACTGCAGGAAGAGAAAGATGAATCATGTTTTGAGACAATTTCAATGAAAGGCAAAGGGAGAGAAGCTGAGAATATATATATATATATAAAAAAAGAGCTTCCTCGTGTCCTTTTATCAGCCACTCAAAAAGAAAGATAGAGTGACAAATTTTTAAAAGGGCAGTGCTTTGATCCTCGATATTTCTGTAGACTCTTCTGACTGTTAAACTGATGTCATTCCAACTGAGGTCAAATCTAGAGGGTCATCTTAAGGAAAAGCTCCTTTTTTGCCAATGTATTTGCTCTCTGACTTCAGTGTGAGAGTTTCGTGCCTACGGAGAGAGGTCAAACTGCAGCAATTCAAGCCCAATTTTGATGTGCAGGTCTCTCAGAGAGCACAACGTTAAGCTTGGAAGAAAAGGAGGTGGGTGATAACACTGAAGGCTAAAAACCACCACCACCTTTTTGAGATTGGCCTCTAATAAACTACATTGTATTTCTTCTCCCTATACAACTTTGGCACACATGCAAAACCTATATATAATAAACATGAAACTTGGCATTTAAATTGAAAAGTCCCAAGGAGACAAGGAAAGGAGTGAGAAGCAAGAATTGTCACTGAGTCTTAGAGATTTTAATAAGGGGGAATGGAGGCACCAAACCATTATATTTTAAAAGTAAGATCACAGAACTTGGAAACAAAGGAACCAGATGTGAGTTCTGATTCTTTCACTTGCTAACCCCGTGATATTAAGATATTAACTCATATCTCAGCACTCTCTGTTGCTCATCTGAAAAGTGAAGGGTTGTTTACATCAATCAAAATATTTTAAACTACTTAAGTGACGAAAAATAGAAAATTGGTTACATAAATTATGACACACAAACAAAACAAGGTAATATTGGTGATATTACTGCCATTGCCCTATGAACCTTAAATCACCTAGTTCTGTCAAATTGCTTCATCTACCTGTTCACAGTGCAAGAAGTTTAAAAATCAGTGCATACAGAAAGACAAATACTACATGACCTCATTTGCGTATGAAATCTAAAATCTTCAAACTCAGAGAAGCAGAGAGTGGAATGCTGGCTACCAGAGACTGGGGAGTAGGGAAAATGGGGTGATGTTGATCAAAGGGCAGAAAGGTTCACTTAGGAGGAATATATTTTTAATATCTATTGTAGTCGCATGGCGACTACAATAATTCATATTTGAAAATTGATGAGAGTATCTTTCAAATGTTCTTACCACAAATACAAAAAAGATAAGTATTTGAGGTGATAGGTATGTGAATTAGCTTGACTTAATAATTTCACATTATATACATACATCACAACACTACTTTGTACCCCATAAGTATACACAATTATAATTTTAACTTTACAACAAAATTTTGAAAATAAAGATCATCAGTGCCTAATTAAAAATTAGATTCATCACATTTTATTTTCTCCATTACTTTATTAAACACATAATTGATATAAATATGTTCACTAGGTAATTATTATTAAGAATTTAAAAGTATTCAGTCGGCATTGTGTGTCTTACCACAATGGATTAAAAATTTTTCATACAATTTTTTTATAAATTTTTATTGAGTTTTTCACATGGATTTCATTGCTCAGACACTCAGTTGTGTACGTGGTGCTGGGGTTTGAACTCGAGTACTCTCACATGCCAGACAAGCGTTGTAACTGCTGCGCCACCGCTCCAGCCCTGGATTAAAATTTTTAATTCTCCTTAAAATGATACAAAGAAGGAAACTTTGGAGGGCCCAAATGAGGCCACTTCCTATCAGGATCTATAAAACTGAACTTTTAGGATATCTGTCTTTATTCTTTGCTGGTGGAAGTTGCTTGATTTAGGTACATTTTTTATTTGCTTTTTCTTGTCAAATTGATAAGCTAAGGTAATCATTTCTCACATTTCATTATACCCTTCCACAGTTGTTTTACTGCAAGAGACCTTGCATGTCCACCGTTTTTGTACATCATACCCAAGAATGCTAAGGAAAATAGCTTTCAAATTCATGTTAAATGACAACTAGTTTTCTCTTCTGTTCTCTTGGACTAAAGTTGGGATATTGTAGCCAATGTAAAAATTTTCACCAGTTTTAGAAATCAAAACAAACATTATTTTATAAATGTACATATTGTTGATGCAGATATGGCTCTAGCCACTAGGTATCCTCGTAGTGAAATAGAGAATCAATTTAGAGATCGGGAAAGAGACAGTAAGCAGAATGGCTAACTGGCGAAACCAGATTTGCCAGGGCCTCTCTAGACTCCTGTTTCTGCCCTGTTTGCTTCAATGCCTTGGTGACCACTTTCCTGCACCTTCACAAAAAGACCCAACACAGTTTTGTGGGAATAAGAAAATATGTAGTGTTTCTACCAGAAAATGTTTACTCTCTATTAATAAACCAGAAGCAAAAGGATATATATTTCAGGAATGGAAAAAAACTATGAACCCCAGAAATCATTTATTCTTTAGGCAAGATTTATACTATCACATTCAGTTTTATACTTTTGCTTATGTAGCATTTATGTTACTGTTTTTAAGTGTCGAAGCTTGTAAATTCTATAAATGAATAAAATGTCTGCTTTTCAAAGTTGGTACCTATAAGGCATATGCAGGGATGTTAATAATCAGTTTAACCAAGTCGGAACTTTTATTTGAATTACAAACAAATTTTCTATACCTCAGTTCCCCAGTACATAGATGACACTTTTGAATTTAATGACAGCCCCCCAGCATAAAATGCCCTTTGACCTTTTGAAACTTAAGTAGGGTACATATATGACACCAGATAATTTGATTTTTACTTGTCATCTTCATGCTACATTAAGTGTCTATGCTTCTGGCCTTGCCAGGGAAGGGCATAAAAATGAGAGCACTCCAAAGATTCCACCAAATCCATCCTTATTCCCTAGCACACATGTATGCTCACTATGTGGACCTGCATCCGCCATCACCTCCTTATAGTTCATGTGACATCAGCGCAGCAATCAGCTAACAGAACTGCCAGCTGTCTAACTTCACAAATAGATAATTATCATCACTGTAATTTTATGTTTATGAATTTAAAGCTTTTATTCTCATATGATCTTTTTTTAAAGAGAGAGGGACAATGAGAGAGAGAGAGAGAGAATCAATTTTATTTAGTTTTTCTTGTGGACTTTGTTCCTCCAACACTTCATTGTGTACGTGGTGCTGGGGTTTGAACTCATGCACTTGCGCATGCCAGGTAAGCACCATAACTGCCAAGCCACTGCTTCAGCCCCACATATGATCTTTAAAATCCTAATTACACATTTTTTCCTTTTGTAGTTATAGATGTAGATGAAGATATAGATACACTGGTAGAGTTTTTTTTTTTTTTAAAGAGAGGAACAACTTTATTTAGTTTTTCACATGGCCTTAGTTGCTCCAACACTTAGTTGTGTACGTGGTGCTGGGGTTTGAACCCGGGTCCTTGTGCTTGCCAGGCAAGTGCTGAAACCGCTGAGCCACCACTCCAGCCCCAGAGTTTGTTTTTTTTTTTAAGGACATGTGATTTGTAAGGGAAAAATGAGTCAGAGAAAACAAGAAGATTAGTAGTTTATTCATGCAATCCAGTCAAGTCAACTATCCTTTTCACAGGGACTGTGTAAGTGTTACGTCTGAAGATGGAACATAAAGACAGGGTTTTCACTATTTACCAACCCAACAGTTCAATGTCTAGGATACAACTTTGGGATTTTTTAAAAAAAATTTATTAGTGTATTATAGTTGTACATAATGATGGGATCTGTTGTCACGTATTCCTAGATGCCCACAATACGGCAACATAATTTGGTCAATATCCCCTCCCTACCACACCCCTCTACCTTCATCCTCCCATTCCCCAATCCCTTGCCTCTTTTCTTGGTCCTATATTTATTTAAAAAAAAAACCCAAGTAAGGTATTATAATTCTTATACATATATATATGCATATATATCTATAATATATACAGTGATATACTTATAAATGCTTGGAATGTACCTTGCTTTATCTCGGTTCCAACCTTTCTCCTTCTCCTCCCTTCCTATCATCCCTTGCTATTCTTTGAGATATATATATATTGACAATAGGATTAAACATTTACTTTTTTGTGAAATCATGCAGTATAGCTTGTTCAAATATCTTATGCATATCTTGCAACTGTGTCTCATAAATACTAACAAATTGCATTTTTGTTCTATAGTTCTTATCCATGCGTTTATCTACAACTTTAGATCCAGCCACTACAAATGAGGGAAAACTTTCGGCCCTTGACTCTCTGGGTTTGGCTAACTTCGCTCAGCATGATTTCTTCTATTGCCATCCAATTATCTTCAATGGAGGCAATATCATTGTTTCTAATGGCTGAGTAAAACTCAATTGTACATATGTTCCAGAGCTTGTGGATCCATTCATCCAGTGAGGGGCATCTGGGTTGGTTCCATAATTTAGCTATTGTAAATTGAGTTGCTATGAACATGGATTTTGCTGTGTTGCTGTAATGTGCTGATTCTAACTCTGGGAAAATACCCTAAAGAGGGATAGCTGGATCATATGGTGGATCCAACCCTAATTTTTTGAGGAGTCTCTACACTGCTTTCCAGAAGGGCTATACCAGTTTGCAATTCCACCAACAGTGTGCTAGTGTTCCTGTCTCTCCACAACCCTTCCAGCATTTAACTAAAACTCAGCCTATATATAAAGGAAAATAGAATTGGTGACTGGAATTACTCACAATAATTACTTTGACAGTGTTATATTACTCAAGGCTATTGATTATATTAAATTAAAATGTTACTCAAGAAAAATATTAAATAAATAGGAAAATGAATATTCTACAATTTTAGCAAAAATAAAAAAATAAAGAGTAGTATACATATGATAGTATACCTCTTTAATCTGAGTCCATCAGGGAATGAGGAATTCTGCATCAATGAGTAAAAGCTGTTTACTAAAACTTTCAAGACAAACTTTATATTTCTTGAGCTATTATAGATGCTTCTCTTTAAGATCAGAAACAAGGGTACCCAGTGTCACTGATCCTGTGTAACATAACACTGGAGGTTCTTGTCAACATTATAAAGAACTAAACAGAAATAAGAGATGAAGGATTTAAAAAAACATAATTTGCAATTGATGTGATCATCTACCTAGAAAAAAAATCAAACACAATAAGTTTAAAAACTTTGCCAGACACAATGCAAAATTACAATAAATTATGCTATTTCTATATGTCAGTTATAACCAAGTTACAATTTACAACAACAATGAAAATTACAAAATATCTATAGATTAGCATAACTGCTAATTCTAAGATCCTACTGTGATTTGGATAAATGTCCCCCAAAAGTCCATCTGTTTGGATTTGGTTCCTCACCCACAGTAATATTGAGAAGTGGTGGGACCTTTAAGACATGTTCTAGTGGGAGGAAGTTAGGTAACCGGAGGCATGCCCTTAAAGGGGATTGCTGGACTTTGGTCTCTCTCTCTCTATCTCTGTGTCTTTGATGTCCAGTAATGATATGAGCAGCTTCTTCCACTACATTCTCAATGTGAAGTTCTGGGGACCCCACTGTACCCAAAAGCAATGGGGCCAACCAATCATGGACTAAACCCTCCAAAGGTGTGAGCCAAAAATAAGCCTTTTTTTTTTTTTTAAAGAGAGCAGGATGGCAGGGGAGTGGGGAAGGAGGGAAAGAGAGAGAGAATCAATTTTATTTAGTTTTTCATGTGGCCTTCATTGCTCCAACACTTAGCTGTGTATTGGTGCTGGGGTTCGAACTCAGGTCCTTGTGCATGCCAGGAAAGCACCCTAACTGCTGAGCCACAGCTCCAGCCCCAGCCTTTCTCTTTTTAAATTGATTAACTCAAGTATTTTATTACAGTAATAGAAAGCTGACCAACATAATGTCTAGCAGAAATGTATAAAACTAAAAAAAAAAAAAAGATATCCAAGATGATCTGAATAAATGCAGATGTACTCTATGTCTTTGGAAAAGATGACTTATCATTATAAAGATGTCAGTTTCCCCAAATTAATTTATTTAATGGAATAAAAAATCTGACCAGATTTTTCAAAGGAATTCAACAAACATATCCTGAAATTTCTATGGGAGAACTAAAGCCCACAAATAACAAAACCTACATTGAGGGGCCCAATGTAGGTTACCTGAGACTCTCTCCCTTGGCTCCCCAAACTTCAGCCACGGATTTGTTTTCCCAGTTTTTGTTCCTCCATTCCATGGAACAGTCCAAAGCTTTGCTGTCTCTCAGCTCTGACTCCCACAATCAGAAAGCCTTGGGGGCAACTGTGGCGCCAATGATTGCATCTCTCTGAGGCCCCTTCTTCTTTGGATTTTGGCCTAGGAAATACTCAATGTTACGATAGCTCTCCGATCAAACATATTTTTAATGTTTTGTCCCAATTCTCAGCAGGAGCATTAGTTTGAAAAAAGTCCCTTTGCTCTTTTTGACACTATTACATCATTTTAAGACACTCTCCATAAACCCAAGTATACAATCCTAGATCTCAGTCTGACCTCAGTACATTCCTGTCATGGCTTACTCCTTGCCATTCCAATAACACGGTTCTTATGATGACACGGTTTCTCCTATTGGTCTCTGCAAGATACCCTTACTCTTTCTAATTCTGCAACTGAACCATAGAATGATTATTTCCTACCATCTTGTGTTGGCATTTTTTATCTTCCATGAATTTGATTTACAGACCCTTTCTAGATTCTTAAATTCTCTTTAATTATCACTTCCTGAAACCATGTGTATTTTGTTTGCCACAGTTTTCCCAGCACACTGATGTTGATCAATAACTACCTGCAAGAATTAACCCTTAAGAACAAAATAACAACCAGAATGTGTGGAGGGACGACTTTGTGCGAGGGGCTCTTCTAAGCACCACACAGTAAATCCTTCCAATAACCTTTTGAGGTTAAGTCTCTGGGTTCCATCCTCAGTACCATAAATAAAAAAAAAGGTAACCAATGACTTTTGAAGAAGGATACTTTCATTATCCTCACTTTACAGATGAGACATAAAGAGGATTGGTAACTTGCCCTGGGCAGTCAGCTAGTAAATGGTAGAAACAGCATTTAAATAAAGACATTGCTACTAAAAAGCTAGCATTCTTAATCATTATTCTATATATTCAGCCTCTTACATCTTCTCTTTCCTCCTCCCTTTTCATTTCCATCTCAGTCCCCTCTTCTACCAAATATTAGATGTTTCTGAGTTGATGTGCATCTACCCTTAAGAAAAAGGAAACAGAAGTTGACCTTTATCCCAAATCACTGGGTAAGGACATATAAAAAGACCTCTACCACCAAAGACTGCACCATCTAAGAATGATTTTGGAAGACCCCCTGCCTCTCCTTGATTCCCAGCATGTTGTGAAACCCTAGATTGATCACACCTCTCCAACAGCCATAAAACCAAGGCTGAGAAAGAACTATCGGAGACCTTGGCTCATGAATCAAATCTAATTTGCTTTGGCTGTGGGTTTGGGGCCTCGCCTGCCTGCGCAGGACTCTGCTTCTCATCAGCATCTTCTGCTTGGTGTGAATTCCCTCCCTCGGGCCTGGGCTTGTTTTTCTTTCTGCTTAATTGTTCTTCCTCATGTAGTCCTGGACCTGCTGACCTTCTCCTTGTCCCTGCTTGCCTTGGAACACTCAGATTCACAACTTGGTTTTGCTTTCCATAACTGATAAGACTCGTGTACCCTTTTTAAGCTTGTGAACATCCTGAACTTGAATCCATATATCATCTCCAGGCCACGAGGAGATAAACAATCTGGCCCTCTAACATACCTCTTTTGGCTGTCACTATAACTGGAGGCTGACGTTTGTACCTTAGGTGTGTCTTATTTCCCCACTTATCAATTAGAAGTCCTCAGCATAGTCTCTCAACTCTTTCCTTTCTTCCTCTTCTTGCTAATACTCCTTGGCTTACTTCCACCCCATGACCTGTGGTTTTGTGAGAGAACCAGATACAGATGTGGGGCTTTCCTAATTGTTCCCACAGAAGATCTCCAGAAGGGCTGTGGTGAAGCCATTTGTGCTATTAGCATGATTCAATTTTCTCTGTGGTGTAGAGGTGGGGGCAAAGAAGGTATAGGGTCTTGACCTTGAAGAATGTTTCAGAAACTATCATGAAGGGCATCACAGAGATAAAAGCCAAAAACAACAACAACAACAAAATTGTGGCCGTGAAAATATTTAGTGGAAAATAAAACAAATTAAAATAAAGTCTAACCAACTCCATTATACATGCTTTTCTTTTGTGCTATGTGTGTGTTACAAAAACTGCTGAGACCATCTGTTAAATGTTTATTTCCATTGTTACTTCTGAGGTGCCCAAAAAAAAAAGCCTATCAAGAGACAAAGTGGAGGGGAATAGTCTTTAAGACTGTAGGAAAAGGATCAAGAAAAGGAAAAGCCAAAAGGCAAGCTTAAGCTCAAGCTCTGTCTTCATTTTTATAACCAGAAAGTTCTAGAACAGTTCTACTTTATTCCAGTAATTTATTACCTAGACCCCTGTTTTTCTCTCATTGTTGATACTGCTTCTTTATGGCAGAGGAAATGGGGAACTTGGGAGGGCAATGTCTTATCATTCGTTAACGCGTCTTTGAAAGGACATAGGAAATAGCGTGGCACAGGACACTGACAGTTCTGCTTTACTTGTTAGTTCTTCTGGGAAAAAAAAGTTTTGAGGAGAGTGAGGTCTTCAGGCAAAATAACATACAAGAGTTTGTCTGTGCAATTCAATTATTCATGCTTTCCCTGCCCACAATTAGTCTGGATAATCAAGGACTGAGTGACCCAGAAAGAACGAGAGACAATGGAACATTTCCCAGTGGCCTCACATGCTCCTGAGGCTTAATCCTACTGCTGAGATCCAGTAATAGCCTCCTCATGGAAAAACTGAAGAGAGTAATTAGCATCCCTGAACAAACCTTGAAAGTTTGTGTTTACATTGGATTCAATTTATAAAAGGAAGAATTTTTTTTCTGTTCTCCAAACTATAAGAATTTGGATAGACAATACTTAAACTGCTTGCAGATTCAATCAATTATCCCAAGCCTTCTTGCCCAAAATACAATTTTATTTGGTGAAAAGCAAAGTTAAGAGTCTACTGGTTTGTCCCAAACTACAAATTAGCTTGCAAATGGCAAATTCTCACTTTTCCCACCTAAATAAAATCGTTTCGACTGATGCCTTGAATTTCTAGGAGATGGAAACTAACATATAGGACTTACTTTCAAGGACAGAAACCTTTTGACGAAATCCTTTGGACACTATAGTAAATAAACTATTTGGCTTGGATACAATAGAACAGAATTTAGTTTTTTAAAACGTCAATCTGTTCATGGAAAGGTATAATGAGATTTTATGATTTATGGAACAAGATTATTTTAAACTCATCCTATAAAAAAAAAACTATGCTTTTGCAGAGAGGAGAGAATTGTGCATTCTGCATACTATCTCATGTTATCCTCACAATCCATAAAACAGTTATTTTTATCTGTGTGTTTTCTAGATGAAGAAACCAAAGCATATAGAGTTTAAGTCCCAAAGCTGTGTTAGAGCCAGGATTTGTATACAGATGACCTAGCTGCAGAGTTTCTTGTGTACAGCATATGGGGGGAAATCTTACACCTCCAAGATACTACAGAAAGTGTTGTTTTCCACTACTGTAACGAAATACCTTAGATATCCAGCTTATAAAGAGAAATGGATATTTGGGCTCACAGTGTAGCAGGTTTCAGTTCATGATCAATGGCCCCATTGTTTTGGGCCTGTGACAAGGTACAACTTATGGTTGGAGTGATTGGTGGAATAAAACTGTTTAACTCATGGTCAGAAAGAAAAGTAGATGAATAAGCAGGGTCCAGGGTTCCACAATCCCTGCCTTCTAGAAGGTTCTACATCCTCCCAATAGCAGCACCTTGAAACCAAGTCTTAAAGCATGGACCTTTGCAGGAGATTCATAATCCAAACTATTGCCTAGAGATTATCAGATGCAAGAAAAAATTAAATTATGGAATTAGAGTTTCACACACACACAAGAAAATGGAGGCAATAGTTATAATAATTTACATATTTTTCTCATCAAAAAACTAAAGGTACTTATTGGTCATGAAATTTTTTTCTCAATGAGAATAATTTTGAATTTGGTATAATGTACTTAAGCTTTTAATAAGTGATTGTGACTTTGCAAAGATATGGCTTCTAATATCATTCTGATTGTTCAACCAAAAGATATCTCATTTTCTTCTGTGATGAAGATAAAATAACCAGATTGAATCATATCAATTGACAAATCTCCCATAGCATTTGTTCTGCAGCGTTATACATCCTCTTACAGTACCTGTCATTATTTTACTGTTGACAGTAATGGATACTAAATCAAACTAAAGTTCATTTTTAAAGTATCTGGAAAAATAAAAAATAAAAATAAAAAAAATCTGGAAATAATGTTTTATTTACATAATTGTGTTAATTGATCAGCATTCTATCAGTTATATTTCTGCTTTTATAGTTAACACACAGTATTCCACAAATATTTTCAGTTATGTGTTTCTTGGAGAGTTTCTTTTTTCCTTTTTTTTTTAAGAGAGAGAAAGAGAGAAAATCAATTTTATTTAGTTTATCATGTGGCTTTCTTTGCTCTGATACTTTATTGTGTACATGGTGCTGGGGTTCGAACCTGGGTCCTCACACATGCCAGGCAAGTACCACAACCACTGAGCCATTGCTTCAGCCCCTCTCAGAGAGTTTGTTTTTCAGGAATAACTCATATTATTTTCCATAATACTGCAACTTATATTTTAAAAATTATTGCGTTACTATAATATATTATTTTCCCATAAAGTGGCAAGAAATAGAAATCTTATCCTAAAAATAAAATCTCAGGTCAGGATAGATTACACAGTAACATAAAAACATGAACAAAAAATTATATTTTAAACTTATTTGGCTAAATTTTTTATTATTTATTTCAATAGCTTTGAGAAACTTTTAAATTTTGATAAAACTTTGACTAACATTAAAAACATCACTTTCCTTTACATAAAAAATAAATATAATGAAAGAAAACAGAAAATGATAATGGCAGTTACATTAAAGTGGTGGGATTATAAGTGATTATTTTTTTCTCCTTAAATTTCCAAATTTCAATTTGGTGCCTTCTTACCCCTTAATATTTCTGGAAAAACCAATTACTTTCATATAAAGCAGTACCATAACTTTCAAAATCAGGAAATTAACATTGATATACTACTACCATCTAATCCAAATACTCTTCTCAAATTCTGTTTATTGTCCTAATATTGTCCTTAATAGGTTCAGAATTAAGTACTCTCTCTGTTTTTCTCTCTCATTCCCAGTATAAAATAATATTTTTCTTAAACACTTTAGAATAAGTTGCAGATATGATGCTTCTTTATTTCTAAAACATATATATATATATATATATATATATATATATATATATATATACACATACACGCATACATACGTCATATGAGTTTCTTAATAATCAGGGCTTTCTTTTATATGATCATATCACAATTATCAAAGTTAGAAAATTAACCTTGATATGATATTCTTATCTAAGCTAAAATAATTGAAATGTTGTCAACCTACAAAAAGAAAAATAACTTACAGGTTTCACTAACTGTCATGTTTCTTTTGATCCCTTTAAACTGGAATAGATCCATAGTTTGTGTTTTTTATGACCTTGGACTTTTAATTTAACATCTCTGTGTGTGAGTGTGTGAGTGTGAGTGTGTGACTATGTGTGAGTGTGTGTGAGTGTGTGTGAGTGTGTGTAATGTCTGTGTGTGTGTGATTGTGTGTGCATGATTGTGTGTGTGTGTGAGTGTATGTGAGAGTGTGTTGAGAGTGTGCATGAGTGTGTGAGTGTGTGTGGGAGTGTGCTGTGTGTGTGGGTGTGAGTGCGTTTGTGAGTGTGAGGGCTTGTTTGTGTGTGTGAGTGGGTGTGATTATGTGTATGCAAGTGTGAGTGTGAGTGTGTGTCTGTGTGAGTGTGTGTGAGACAGTGTGTGTGAGTGTATGTGTGAGTGTATGTATGTGTGTGAGTCTGAGTGTGAGTGTGTGTGGTTGTGTGTGTGATAGTGTGTGTCAGTGTGTGAGTGTGTTGAGTGCGTGTGTGAGTATGAGTGTGTGTGTTGTGAGAGTGTGTATGACTATGTGTGTCAGTATGTGAGTGTGTGTGTGAAAGTCAGTGTGTTTCTGAGTGTTTGTGTGTGTGAATGTGTCTGTGTGAGAGTTTGTGTGTGTTTGTGAGTGTGTGTGTGTCTGTGTCTGTATGTGCATGTATGTGTGTGTCTGTGTGACTGTGTGTCTGTATGAGTGTGTTTGTGAGTGTGAGTGTGTGTGCATGTGATTGTGTGTGTGAGTGCGTGTGTGAGCATGAGTGTGTGTTGTGACTGTGTGTGTGTGAGTGTATGAATGTGTGTGACTGTATGTGTGAGTGTGTCAGGGTGTGAGTGTATGTAGTGAGTCTGTGAGTGTGTGTAGTGAGTGTGTGTGTGAGGGTTTGTGTGTGTTTGAGTGTGTGTGAGTGTGTGTTTGTGTGTGAGTGTGTGTGAGTGTTTGTGTGTGGGTATGTGTGATCATGTGAGTGTGTCTGTGTGTGTGAGTATGAGTATGTGTCAAGTGTGTTGACTGTATGTGTGAGTGTGAGTGTGTGTGAGTTTGTGTTGTGAGAGTGTGTGGGTGACTGTGTGAGTACGTTTGAGAGTGTGCGTGTGAATGTGTGTGAGTGTGTGTGTAAAAGTGTGAGTGTGTGTTGTGAGAGTGTGTGACTGTGTGTGGGTGTGTGAGTGATTGTGTGAGTGTATGTGAGTGTGTGTATTGTGTCAGTGTGTGTGCGTGTGTCAGTGTGTGTGAGTGTGTGCATGTGTGTGCATGTGTGTGTTACTGTGAATGTGTGAGTATGTGTGACTGAGTTGTGTGTGTGAGTGTTTGTGCGTGCGTAAGTGGGTGTGTGAGTGTGTATGCGACTGTGTGTTGTGAGTGTGTTAGTGTTTGTGTCTGAGTGTGTGAGAATCTGAGTGTGTGTGACTCCGTGTGTGTGAGTGTGTGTAGGTAGGTTTGTAAGTGAATGTGTGTGAGAGTGTGAGTGTGTGTGTCACTGTGTGTGTGAGTGTGTGTAGTGAGTGTGTGTGAATGTGTTTGTGAATGTTTGACTGTGTGTGAGTGTGAGTGTGTAGTGAGTTTCTGTGTAGTGTGTATAGTGTTGTGAGGGTTTGCGTGTGTTTGAGTGTGTGTGTAAGTGTCTGTGTGTGTGAGTGTGTCAGGAGTTTGTGTGTGAGTGTGAGTGTGTGAGGGTTTGTGTGTGAGTGTGTGTGAATGTGTGTCTGTGTGCGAGACTGAGTATGTGTGAGTGTATGTGTCAGTGTGTGTCTGTGTGCTTGTATTTGGGAGGGCCTGTGAGTGTGTGTGAGTGAGCGTGTGTTTGTGTGAGTGTGTGTGAGTGTGAGTATGTGTGTGTGAGTGTGCATGTGTGTGAGTGTGTGAGTGAGTGTGGGTGTGTGCATGTTTGTGAGTGTATGTGAGTGGGTGAGTGTGCATTTGAGTTTGTGTGTGATTGTGCTTTTGAGTGTGTCAGTGAGTGTGTGTGCGCATACGTGTGTGAGTGTGCATGTGGATGTGAGTGTGTGTGAGTGTATGTGTGAGAGTGTGTGTGAGTGTGTCTTTGGGTGTGTTTGTGTGAGAGTGCGTATGAGTGTGTGTGAGGGTTTCTGTGTGTTTGTGAGGGTGTGTGTGTGAGTGCGTTTGTGAGGGCTTGTTTAAGAGTAAGTGTGAGTGTGAGAGGGTGTGATTATGTGTGTGTGCGTGAGTGTGAGTGTGAAAGTGTCTGTGTGAGCTGTGTGTGAGTGTGTGACATGTATGTGTGTGTGACTTGTGTTGTGTGGCTGTGTGCATGTGAGTGTGTCAGTGTGAATGTGTGAGTGTGTGTGTATGTGTGAGACTGAGTGTATGTGATTGTGTGTGTGAGTGTGTGTGTTGAGTGTATGTGAGTGTGTTTTGTGAGACTGTGTGACTAAGTGAGTGTGTGTTTGTGAATGTGTGTGAGTGTGTGTGTGTGTAGTGAGTGCATATATGTGAGTGCATGTGTGAGGGTTTGTTTTAGTGTGTGTGAGTGTGTGTCTGTGAGTGTGTGAGTGATTTTGTGTGTGTGTGTGTTGTGATGTGTGTGAGTGTGTCAGTGTGTCAGTGTGTGTGAGTACGTGTGTGAGGCTGAGTGTGTGTGAGGCTGTGTGTGATTGTGTGTGTGTACTGAGTGCATATGAGTGTGTTTTGTGAGTGTGTGTGACTGAGTTGTGTCAGTATGTGAGTGTGTGAGTGTGTGTGTAGTGAGTTTGTGTGAGTGTGTGTGCAGTGAGTGCATGTGTGTGCATGTGTGAGTGTTTGTATGTGTTTCAGTGTGTGTGTGAGAGTGTGTGTCTGTGTGTGAGTGTGTGAGTATGCTGAGTGTGTGAGTGTGTGTTTCACTGTGTTGAGTGTGTGTGAGCGTGAGTGTGTGTATGTGTTGTAAGATTGTGTGGGAGACTTAAGTGTGTGTGAGTGTTTGTGTGTGTGAAAGTGTGAGTGTGTTGTGTGTGTGTTTTGAGATGTGTGACTGTGTGTGAATGTGTGTGAGAGTGTATGTGTATGTGTGTGAGTGTGTGTGTGTCAGTGTGAGTGTGTGAGTGTGTGCGTGTGTGTGTGACTGTGTGAGTTTGGATGAGAGTTGTGTGAGTGTGAGTGAGTGAGTGTGTGTGTATGTGGGTGTGGGAGTGTGTATGCGACTGTGTTGTGAGTGTGTTAGTGTGTGTGTGAGAGAGTGTGTGTGTATGAGTGAGTGAGTGTGTGACTGTGTGACTGTGGGAGTGTGGGAGTGTGTGCGTGTGTAGGTAGGTGTACAAGTGAATGTGTGTGAGTGTGAGTGTGTCACTGTGTGTGTGAGTGTGTGTATGAGTGTATGGAGTATGAATGTGTGTGTTTGTGTGAATGTGTGTGGCTGTGTGTGAGTGTGTATGTAGTGAGTTTGTGTAGTGTGTGTAGTGAGTGTGTGTGAGGGTTTGTGTGTGTTTGAGTATTGTGTAAGTGTGTGTGAGAGTGTGAGTGTGTGTGTGACTGTGTGTCTGTGTGCTTGTGTTTGTGAGGGTCTGTGAGTGTGTATGTGTGTGTGTATTTGTGTGTCAGTGTGTGACTGAGTGTGAGTATGTGAGTGTGCGTGAGTGTGCATGTGTGTGCGTGTGTGTAAATGTGTGTGTGCGGGTGTGTGTGAATGAGTGGTGTGTGTTGTGACTGTGTGTGAATGTGTATGCATGTGTGTGTGGCTCAGTGAGTTTGTGTATGTGTGTGTGCGTGCAAGTGAGTGTGTGAGACCGTGTGAGTGTGAGTGTGTGTGTCATTGGGTTTGTAAGTTTGTGTGTGTGTGCGATTGTGTGTGAGACGTGTGTGTGATTATGAGTGTGAGTGTGTGAGAGTGTTTGTGAGTGTGTGTGAGTGTGTGTAAATGTTAGTGTGTGAAAGTACGTGCTGTATGTTGTGTGTTTGTGACTGTGTGAGTGTGTGTATGTGAGTGTGTGACTGTGTGTGTCTGTAAGTGCGTTGTTGTGTTTGTGTTTGTGTGTTTGTGAGTGTGTGTGTATGTGTGTACATGTTTGTGTGTGAGTGTGTGAGTGTGTGTTTGTGTGTGAGTGTGTGTGTGATTGTGTGTTGTGTGTGAGTGATTGTGTCTGGCTATCTTTGTGTGAGTGTGTAAATGTGTGAGTGTGTGAAAGTGTATGAGTGTGTTGTGAGAGAATGTGTTACTGTGAATGTATGTTTGTGAGACTCTGTATGTGTGTGTTTGTGAGTGTATGTCTGAGTGTGCCTGAGTGTGAGTGTGTGTTAGTGTGTGTTATTGTGTGTGTGAGTGTGTGTGTAGTGAGTGCGTGTCGCTGTGTGTGTGTAGCTGTGTGAGTGGGTGACTGAATTTGTGATTGTCAGTGTGTGAATGTGTGTGAGTGTATGTGTGTGAGAGTATGTATGTGTGTGTGAGTGTATGTAAATGTGTGTGAGTGTGTGTGAAAGTGTGTGAGTGTTTTGTGTGTGTTGTGAGAGTGTGTGACTCTGTGTGTATATGTGAGTGTGTGAGTGTGTGCGTGTTTGTGAGTGTGTGTGTGTGTGAGTTGTGACTGTGTTGAGTGTGTGTTGTGAATGCGTGTGTGACTGTCTTTGTGAGTGTGTGCTAGTGTGTGTAAATGTTTCTGTGTGAGTTGTGAGTGTGTGAGTGTGTGTGTAAGTGTATGAGTGTGTAAATGTTTCTGTGTGTTGTGTGTGAGTGTGTAAGTGTGAGTGTGTGAGTTTTTGAGTGTGTATGAGTGTGTGTTAGTGTGAGACTGTGTGAGTGTTTGTGTGTGTTAGTGTGTGTGAATGTGTTGAGTGTGTGTGTTGTGAGAGTGTGTGTGACTGTGTGAGTTTATGTGAGTGTGTGTGAGTGTGTGAGCTTGTGTAAATGTTTGTGTGTGTGTTTGTGTAAGTGTGTGTTAGTGTGTTGAGTGTGTGTGTTGTGAGAGTGTGTGGTTGTCTTTGTGAGTGTGTGTGAGTGTAAATGTTTCTGTGTGTGAAAGTGTGTTGTGTGTTGTGAGACCATATGTGACTGTATGTTACTGTTGTGTGTGTGTGAGCGTGTGTGTTTATGTGAGTGTGTTGTGTGTGTGCAAGACTGTGTGTTTGTGTGTGTTTGTGAGTGTGTGTGTCTGTGAGTGCGTGAGTTTATAGCGAGCATGTGTGTTAGTGTGTGTGTGTAGTGTGTGTGACTATAAGTGTGTGTATGTTAGTGTTTTGAGTGTGTGTGAGTGTGTATGTGTGTGAAAGTGTGTGTTGTGTGTGGTTCTGTCTTGGGTGAGTGTGTTAGTGTGTTTGTGTGTTGTGTGTGAGTGTGTGTGGTTCTGTGTGTTGGGTGATTGTGTGTTAGTGTGTGCGTTTGTGAGTGAATGTGTGTGTAAGTGTAATTATGTGTGTTTGTGTGTGTGGAGTGTGTGAGTGTGTGTTTGTGTGAGTGTGTGAGAGTGACTGTGTGTCAGTGTGTGTGTGCCTGCATGTGTGACTGTGAGTGTGTGTGTGAGTGAGTGTGTGTAAATGTTTGTGTGTGTGAAAGTGTGTGTATTGTGTGTTTGTGACTGTGTTTGAGTGTGTTTGTGTGAGAGTGTGTTTGTGAGTGTGTGTGAATGTGTGAGTGTGTGTGTCTGAGTATGTGACTGTGTGTTAGTGTGTGTTAGTGTGTTGAGTGTGTGAGTGTGTGTGTTGTGTGTGACTGTGAGTGTGTGTGTAAATGTTTGTGTGTCACTGTGTGTGTGAGAGTGTGTGAGTGTGTGTGTGTTTTAGTGTGTTGTGTGTCAGTGTATGTGTATGTGTGTGAGTGTGTCAGTGTGTGTGTTTCTGTGTGTGTACATGAGTGTATGTGTGTGGCTGTGTGTGTGTGGGTGCGTGTGTCTGAGTTTGTGTGTGATTGTGTGTGTCTGTGTCTGAGTGTGTGTGTGTTTGTGTGTGAGAATATGTGAGTGTGTGAGTGAGTGTGTGTGTTTGTGTGTGTGTGAGTTAGTGTGTGATAGTGTGTGTGTGACTGTGTGTGAGACTTTTGAGTGTGTGTGTGATGAGTGTGTGTGAGTGTGATTATGAGTGTGTGTTTGTGTGTGTTTGTGAGTGTGAGAGTGTGTGTCTGTGTGTGAGTGTGAGTGTGTGAGCATGAGTGTGTGTGAGCGTGAGTGTGTGTATGATACTGGGGATGGAACTTGGGCCTTGCACATGTTAGGCATGTGTCCTACCATTGAGCTATATCTCCAGCCCTGATCATGGTAATTTTGAACAGTACAGAAAAGTGAAATTTCAGCAGAGAGGGAAACACACACAGACACTCAGGCACACACACACACACACAATAAAAGAAATAAAGGCTTAGGACTGAAAAATATGTAACAAAGTCAGTGGGCAGCTCTTAAGAAGGATAGAGATGACAGGAAGAGGTCAGTAAGTTTTAGAGTAATCAATCAAAATTATCTGTTGTGAAGAACAAGGAGAAAAAAGACTGAAAAAGAAAGAAAGAAAAAATAACAACACCTCAGGACCTATGTGACAACATGAAAATGTCTAACACATGTAACTGGAATTCTAGAAAGATAATAAAAAGAATTTGAAACAGTAAAAAATTATTGGAGAGGTAAAAGCCAAAAGTTTATCAAAATTTGGTGAAAAGCATAGATTTACATATTCAAGAAACATAGCAAACTTCAAACAGTATAAATCCAAACAAATCCATGCATAGACACATAGTTCAACTGCCAAAAAAAAAAAAAAAAGAGAGAGAGAAAAACCCAGAAAGCAACAGGAGGGTAAAAAGACACACTAAATACAAAGAAACAACCATCTGAATGATTGCAGCGTCTCATCAAAACCATGGAAACCAGAAGAATGGAACAGCTGCTCTTCTGAAGGACAGCATCAGAAACTTCAAATGGCAGGGCTGGAGTGGTGGCTCAGAGGTTGGGGTGCTTGTCTGGTATGCACAAGGCTATGGGTTCAAACCCCAGTACCACATACACAATGAAGCAATGAAAGCCACATGAAAAACTAAATAAAACTGATTCTCTCTTTCTCTATAAAAAAATTTAAATGCGATGCCTTCTTACAATTCCATTTCTTTTTATTTTTTTTTAAGAGAGAAAGAGGGAATTTATTTTATTTTTTCATCTGGTTTTTGTTTTTCCACCACTTCGTCGTGTACCTGGTGCTGGGGATTGAACCTGGGTCCTCACACATACCAGCCTATTACTCTACTACTGAGCAAACCTCTCTAGCCCAAGATCTCCACTTCCACAATTAATTCCATATGAAAAATGATGTTCATGGTAGTGTTATTTGAAAGAGCAAAACCTATAAATAAATAAATAAATATTATCAGAAGGGGAGGAATCAAATATATTATTGTACATCTATCTAGATTTCTGTTAAGACATTTGAAATCATTTTCATAATTATTGACATAGTAAGATATCTATAATCTTGTTAAATTTTTAATGTTATCAAAAGTCAAGAACTTATCATTTTCTGAGCTTAAGCATATCAAGAAAGGTGGGATACTGTGGTAAGACAGTATCTCACTTTTGTGTAAGGAAAAAAGACCAAATAGTCAAACTACCATCAAGTTCAGAAATTACCATTATTTTCAACATTATTTCATTTTAGTGTTAAATTCTCAAATCATGATCAAGAAGCCATGTCTTCCTGATTTAAGTGAATTCCTCGTGAAAAGTTCATTCCACATAACTATGGAAGAGAGTTTTAAATTGCTCCAATGAATCCTGGCTCTCCAAGCCCACACTCCTATGTCTTCTGACTTTGCCATTCTGCCTCTCAGGAAGTAGAACCTATCACTGGGGATGTGCCCTCAAAGGGGACATTGGACCTTTCCTCTCTTTTTTTCTTCCAGCCGTGAGAGGAGTGCTTTGTGATACCACAGGTATCACATATCACACCAGGATGTGCTGTCTTGTCTCTGATCCAAAAACGATGGAGCCAACCAGCCAGGGATTGAAACCTCTGAAACTCAGAAATTGTGAGTTAAGGGGCTGAAGCAGTGGTTCGGCGGTTACAGCACTTGCCTGGCATGCTCGAGTACACGAGTTCAAACCCCAGCACCACTTACACAACGAAGTGTCTGAGTAATGAAGGTTCCTTGAAAAATTAAATAAAAATTGCTTCTCTCTTTCTCTCTCTCATTGTCCCCTCTTTCTTAAAAAAAAAAA